>CAKKTJ010000208.1:0-244712 GCA_920618645.1 Peronospora belbahrii | reverse complement strand
TGATAGTCAACCAGAAAAATGGAGTTCGATTGCAAAACCAGGTAGCCGTCAATAAAGCAATGAGCAGATCTCAGCGCCTGTAGTCGTGGCAACATACACACGAATATCGGTCGCACCAGTCCATCAGAAGCTCCAGCGAGTGCTGACGTGGAATTCTAAAGCTTGGGAAGCATGAGGCAGTCCCAATCAATGATGTGGGTGGACGATTACTCGAGCGATGCTACAATGTCTTCACGCATTAGTGGGGACCGACCGAGCGCCCCCATTTGCTAGAACAGGAGGTCCATTGAGCACCTATGTCGCGCCTGGAGCGTCAAAAAGCTTGAGGATTCGTACGCCGGGGACCGATAACATGTTCAAGATTAGTAGCAGGCAATGTTTCGCCGCTGAACTCATCGGCGTTGTCAAGCTCGCTGCTCTCGTCACCTTCTTCTTCTCTCTATAGTGGTCAAAGCTACGAAACACTGGATTTTGAGGCATTCAAAAGCGTCAAGTCAACGGTGCTTGGAGCCGTCCTTACACACGGTTCCAGCCGCTCCATTGGCAGCGACTACTCTTCCGGCCGCTTTGAAGACACGGAGCGTTTTGGGTCAAGTGGTCTTGATTTGGAAACGGCAAAACAGCGGGGAATGATTGTGCAATGACGCCGAGAGGGCAGATCAGGTGGATATTGTCACTTTTTTGGACCGTGCCACGACTCCGTCGAATTTTGAGCCAATGATGAGACGACAAGCAGCAGGATTTGTTTTATTGAACAAGTGTCCATCTACGTGGCTAAGATGGTATCGAAGAATTAGTAGTGAGGTATTCAAGGCACACGTCATATCGCGCTGGAGTCGAGCTTTGAAAGGTGGGATAAAAACAGTCCAATACCAGAGCAGCAATGCCTTACGTGTTTAGTTCTTGACGGATTGGTTAGCAGTTTGAGTTCACAGCTATTTTCTACTTTCAGTAGAGCGTGCACTGCCTGAAAATGTAGAAAGCGGTTTAGCAGGCTGCTGAGAACTGCTAAGTTCTGCACAAACTGTGATCTCTATCATCTTGGTCAACGTCTGTCAAAGTCTCAATCTGTCGTTTTTGTAGTTGCTGCAGCGATTCCTATTATTTATTCCCTCAACGGTAGTCAACGTATTTGGAGAAAGTAAGTGCCTTCACTTTGTTAGCATAATCAATTATACAAGTCCTCGCGCAACTACGATGAATATCGGTTCGCGATGCGAGTGGCTTTGCCACCGTTTTCACGCTGATGCAAAATATGACATTGACGGCGCAGAGGGCGTCTATGCTACCAATCGCGTTAGCTGCGAGTAGCTTACGTAACCATTCGGTGCAAGATAAGTCTCTTCTTTCCAACCGGCACAGTATCGTGTCTATCTCTTTGGAGATAGACCGCTTATTATTATAATGGACCATGAGAGATGCAGACTCTTCACTATTGTGCGTAATGAACGGCTGTAAAAAGTTCAGTTTGCAGAGAATGGCAAGATAAATGTTGCAAAGAATATAGGTGCAGCGCCGACAGTCAAAGGGCAACCTGTTTGTTATCAATTATACAATTTTGCAACGACTACATGTTGACGTTCGTGATATGAAATTTGACTGAAATGTTGCGCTCAAGGACGATCGACACGGACGGACAAAGGGAGCGAAGAAGTAGAAAAGCTGCGATACCATGCAATGTAACAGGAAATGGACAACAAGCTGCGAAGATGTGGGCCATACAATATATATTTCGTCAAATGCAGCTCAGAAAGACAACACATTGGGAGAGGTAATCACGATATCTACGCCTGTCGAACCTATTCTATACAAGATTGTGGACGTCAATGATCTTCTTTTTGAGCCATATAACTTCCTTATCAACTGCAATGCCGTCTTAGGTCTGAATGAGATTGAGCTGATGTACGTTAACAAATTGCCGATCACGGTGGTAATACGTGCTGAGAAAATTACGTGGCTTCATCTTTTGCTGGATCTGCTGGTCCAGACCCGTTGCGGCTGCTTGTGCTTTTAGTCTAAAGAAATGCTGCTGTCAATGTTCAAGTCTTCTTTGCACCATGTCACGGCAATGATTGCTTTACTATGTTCGGCCGACTCTGCGCTATGATCAGGGGTAATCTACCCTTCCTAAGCAATGTTGGCGACCACTCGGCCAATGCTTCGCGCATATATCACTCCATTGGCCGACTTATTTGCCACCAGCAGTCCATTCATTCATCGGTATATCGCCTGCGATGCAATCACAACAAAAGTGTGCGATTATCGACAGTCACGTCCGGACGCTAATTGACCACTTTGTCATCATCGCTAGCTTAATGGATCCTGCACCTAAGCACAATACTCCCTAATTACAAAGCAAGCTTCTCCAGTTCACGTCCATATCACCCGCGTCCAAGCAGGTGTAAACCATAGCACTGTTCAATTTGCTTTATGAACGTTTGGCCTTTGCGGTCAGCGACTTGGTGTACATGCGAATTAGCGACGCAATCATCGTGAATGCCGACATGCCCACAATTGCAGCAGTCTTCCACCACGCGTGATCATTCGCGCGTTTGACGTCCTCGACCAAGCAGCCTTCAGGAAAAACAACGCCATCTACCATAATATCCTCAATAACACCCTTCTCACTCTCCTTGCAACGTTGAATCGCCTCCGACGAGCTAAGCGACAGAAAGCTGTAGAGCAGCAAACATATCGTAGCCAGAACGAAGGCAACACGCTTGCCAAACTGCGCAAAGTCCAACTGACGGTCAAAACTGGTGCCGGCATGACGGTAAAGCACAACTCGCAGCTTTGCTACAGACATATGCGCGTGCGAGCCCTCGTCACAAATAGGTAGACAGCATAATTCAGATGATGAAGACACTATAATTTGCCACGTTCGACCGTAAGTGAACGTCATCGAGTGCTGTAGCAATCAGTGCATATGGTTAGTTACAGTGCAAAAACTGATTGGTTCACCATAGACTCTCGTATTATCATTCACACAAACAGCTAGTTAGATTCACCTTTTAGAGCTTGAGCGATCTTGGCCTCTTTGTCTTGAACTCCTTCGTAAACGTTGTAGAGTCGCGTGACCTTATCGACCACCACGTTCTTCATCTGCACCCCACGTTACTTTCATAAATCACGACTTTTCGCTTCGTAGTAAGTGTTTCACTCGTCTTCGTCAGTGCTTCGTGCTCCAACTTAGGTTGAGGGAGACACAGAAGGTGTCGTGCGGTACAACAACACCTTCATCTTGCTCCGCCTTGCTAAACAATAGTACACATGTTCCTTTGCGCTATAGTATTAACATATACAAGCAAAAGGTAAGATCTCATAGCTTAAAACGATGATTCGTTTCTCAGTGATGACAAACACATATGCGTACGTAGCGAAGATCGACGGCAAAGTCCCTGCCTACAAGAATGTGCCACCCTGGACCCATTGGCGACTCCAGACGTCGCTTTTATCTCTGCAGCAAAATTACGTATATTTGATGTCCTTCTAGCTGCATCGTTTACCGTCGATTTTGCAGCAACTTGGTTCGTGATAGACGCCACCGGAGATTTGGACACTTGAAAGTCGGCGCCGTAAAAGACCATTGTAAAATTTGGCTTTGTTTTTGCACACTATAAAATTGACACGCATCTGATGGGTACATTACATAGATGGCTACAGAACCGAATGATTGTGTGTCACATGTTTAAGTAATAGTTTAGTATGTATTATACACATCGATATCTATGCTGTCACCGGAGCATGGTAAGGTATACATAGCAATCAGCCATGCGCGCCATATGGATTTGACAATATCATTTTGGCGCGAAAGGCACAGAAAAGCCGACGACAACTTGGTAAAGACCAAGCTAAGAAATATCTGTATTCAATGCCATCGTTAATATACGACTCCGCAAATTGTTTCCAATATCTTTTGAGTGTAGCTAACCTCATGACATAAAAATTGGCGCGTCTTTTGAAAGATATGCACCTCAACACACAAGAAAGAATCACCACGTTTTGGACCAGTGAGTGATACTTATGAACCCTACAGCTAAAGTCGTTGTTGTTGCATTAGAAGGTTGCCACGGTATGTTTGTTTCTCTTCATGAACTATCCAACGCCACTTGGTCTTTCTTTAATCATTTTGATTGTATCCTTTTCTTCATGCACAACAAAAATTGCAATAAAAAATCTTCAGGTTGTGGCAAAACCACTTTATGCAAAGAGTTTCAAGTACAGGGTTATGACATTCTAAATGAAGCATTTGTGGATATGCCAATGTATGCACTTCATCCACAGTCTCTTCTTATGGAGACGTCGTGGGTTTGTTCTTGGTTTGAGCGTGTCTTGCGCCTTGCAAGATATGTGAAGCCTGGTTCCAAACAGGTTTTTATTGCTGATCGCTCGCCCTTTAGTGCCGTGCTCTACTCTGCCAACGGTCACTTGCTGGAGCCTATTATACGAGAACAAATGAAAGAAGTACAAGAGTGTGCTGGTGTACACTTCTATACAGTCCATGTACAAGTAGAACGTGAGCTACTGTGGCATCGCATCTGTGCGCGGCTTCAATTAGAACCGGAACGGCTGTGCCTTAATGAGCACAAACGCGAGTGGATGGAAGAAACGCTGGCCTTTTACGAAAAGTTTACATGGGACTTGGCAGTGTCAAATGACAACCACAGTGTGGCAGCAGTTGCTGAGACTATCAGTCGACTGTTGAGAGACAAGGACGATACGTTTGAGGCTGTTTACAAGTGTACAAAGCCAAGAGCAACGTCTTCTCACTTATCATCTACTAGTAGCATACTCAGCACAGATAGTGAGTGTGAAAGTACTGAAGGAGAACCAAATGAAAAGGTAGAGTGGAACGACGAGAAGATGACGCAGACGAAGAGCATTATTGCGTTCAACAACATTCCATCTATGGACTAAGAGATATCTGTTGTTATGATGATGGAGGAACGAATACAATTTCCATCTTTATTGCCTCACGTGCTGTGGTAAGTGCAAGTGTCAGGTCAGCCTAAGCTCGTGAACTGTGACAATAGTTTAACGCCTTCAAATATAGAGTTATGCATGTCTGTTGTCTAGATATGATCCTCCTCCTTGCCTATTTATGTCGAATGAACACTTTATAGACGTAGAAAGCGGCGTGCGTTTGCTCTTGTGATCCGTGCAATTTCCTCTGGTGAGCAATCGAGAGCAAAGGCAACAGCTTCAGCTACCAGGGGCATAGCACTAGGCACGTTTGGATACTGTTTCTTACTTTCACTTGACTCAGCACGTCGACAATTGGGAAATCCCATATACGGTGCGTCTGTCTCAAGAACGAGTCGATGTCGAGGCACATGTTTAACCATTTGTTTCAGTGCCGCTCCTTGTTTCTTGCAAATAAAACCCGTGACGCCAATATACCAGTTGTCGCCACGTGCAATGTACGCCTTCAGTTCGTCTTCATTCCCTGTAAAACAATGGACAACTGCTGGTGGAAAATATCCATCAAAATTCATAATAGCTTCATCAATCAATTGGATAAAATCGTCATGTGCAAGTCGTTCGTGTAAGAAAAGTGGCTTTTTCAACGCACAGGCCATTGCCAGTTGTTCAGCAAACCATTTTTTCTGGACCTCTGGTGCTGGAAAACTCAGTGAGTAGTCTAATCCACATTCCCCCTACTGCACGAACATTGTCAAGTTCGATCAAGCTTTGAAGCCTTGTTAGTTCCTCTTTTGTTGGCATGATCCGAGCATTATATGGATGTACTCCAGCCGTTGGAAATAATTGAGTTGGATATTGTCTACAGAGTTCAATAGCTTGTTGTGACTCTTCAATTGTAGCTCCAGGTATGACCATTTCCATGACCCCAACAGCTCTTGCTTGTTGGATTAACGCTTTGACATTATGGCAAAGATCTTTGTGTGTCAAGTTGCAATCAAAGTCGAAAAGTTCGAGTTTGGAGTCGAGTGTTTGATCCATTAATATTTGACGAGTTCTTTTTGCTTGGTATTTTATATGATAACGACTTATTTGTAAAAAAAGGTCTAGTATAATGTCTCTCAGATAACGTAATATAATCATTTTCTACTATAGTTGTTGCTGTAATCGATAATACTCTCGAGCCATGTCATGTCAGCAATAAAAAAACGAGACTGGATACTAATGAAGTAGTTACTGCTCCTCCTATGTCATTGTTTGGAATATGTCAGTAGCCAAGTAACTTGCATTGATACTAATAGACTGCCAGGTTTAATATTGTATTCGCATTGGTGGCAAATTTACGGTGTAGAGAGTAACACGTCATTTATTTAGAAGTAACGAAGGCGTTTTGTCCTGTTTGGCACAAGAAGCCTCGATGATATGAGGGTCAGCTTTCTTCTTCTCGTCGTTCCTCACTCACTCATGATTTTTTTTCTTTGCATTGCGCTATGTTTCATACGTGGCTTGTAGCTGCATACACGTTAGCACTGACACTGCTTTCGATGCAGATGTGAGGGGCATGTTTCAAGACAATTGGCATTACGTCTGACACCTATTTCGCCGTGCGTTTATTTGAAACTGAAGCAACGCGCTGCAAGTTATCAAGTACACATTGAACTTCTTACTTTCTAATTGGAATTATGGGCAATTTTGTCAATCATTGAGTTCTTGCCGACAAATGCAAAGTTTTGCTTGAACTCTTTAGCAAATGCAATATGGCTCCAGCACTTCACTATAGCCTCCCCAAACACGCCAAATTACCACAGACTTCAAAATATCATTTGAGATCACAAGCTTCGATCGACACGTGACTTAGCCGGATATCGTACTTGACTGCAAGAATGGGTTCGTAATGCTGTAGAGTCTCAGGCAGAACTACATGCGACCAAGCGAGGCATTACGACGCTCCTCCTTTTCCCGATATGCTTCTACTCCTTCAAGTGGTAAGAGGGACACTAGCCCTTTCTTCTTAATCACTTCAACGATACGTACACAACCACATCTTGTAATGCCATCGTCAGCCTCTTCTTGTTTGCTCCGGTTTGTGAGAATATCCAAAAAATGCAAGTCATGCGAAATTATCACCACGGCACCTTGGTACTTTCGCAGCGCCTTCCTCAGCATTTCAATAGTAACCATGTCCAAATGGTTGGTAGGTTCATCTAACAGTAGCACATGCGGTGGGTTCGGCAATGTAGACCATGCCAGCCCAACTCGGACCAATTGCCCCCCCTGAAAGTGCGTGAAGCGGAACCGAAACAGCAGTGTTGCCAGTAATGCCAAACTACTCAAATGACTGCGGATTTTGCCTTCATTTGCGTTAGTGGCAGTGCATACCACATCGTTTTTCACGAACTGAAAAGAAGCTTCATCAGATTAAAGTCCAGTGCGTAGCAGTTCCAGTGGGGCGAGATCTCGAGACCACTGCTGCCGCTTCAGATTTTCAACGTTATGCTGCATCTGTGATGCAACTCGTGCTCATGAAAGTAATCGACCTGGCCATGATTAGGTGTTAAACTTTTGCTTAAAAGCCTCATGAGCGTTGTCTTGTCGGCACTGTTGCGACCCACAAGCACCACCTTGTCCCCATAGTTAGCTGTGAACTTGAGATTTTCCACAACGAGTGGTGGTTTTGGCTTGTTATCATCATCTTGAGTATTTACTGGGGCTAATTCGTATTGGAACGACACATTCACAAGCGACAGCATTGTGGTATTGTCAAGCTGAGTGATGTTTCGAATCTGGGGTGGGGTACTAGACAAAACTGGCCAAGCTGAGCTAGCACTATTGCCGCCCTCAGTCTCATCATACGTAGCTTGATCCTCGGCCTGGTCACGGTCGTAAGAAAGTATCCTGCTCGGTCGCGGTTCAATTTGATCCTCTTCAGGGCCAACGATGACGTATTAGCTGGGCCACATACGGAATCATTACAATCGTCAAAAACCTTCCACCATTCGTGTGCTACTGCAAATTGACAGATATCAACGATTGAATACGTCCACTTACAAATTAACCAAAGCAGACAGCAAGAAAGCAATTTTTGTACAACTATAAACCACGCAAGATGAATAAATTGTCTCTAATCTGTGAGCTATCGAATTTATGCTAGCAATGATCTTCCTAGTTGCCACCTGTAATGCTATCTTGGATTCTCTACTGCAACTCCGGCCCACAGATTTCAGATCTTGTTGAAACCAATTGTGCGTAGAACCCTTGGTCTTATCATAGATCGTAAGTAATAAGAGATTGACCAAAAGCATAAAGGAAAGAGACAAGTTTGCGTAAATGTATATTTTTAGTATAACGTCACATATCGACCGGAAAAGCAAAGAGTACGATAACGCTGTTTGCCAGCTTACATTGCACGTACTCATCATTCAGTAAAAAATTAAAAAACAAGCAATAGCTTTCTGTGTGGCTTGAGTCCCAGAGAACCAAGCTGTATCACGTTCTCACCGGTGGCGTCTTTTTTGCAGGTACGACTTTACCTGCACCCTTCCTACTTGAGTGTTGGCTGCAATTGCGACGTCTGCTCTAATAATCGGTCTACCATTGTCATCTAAATGAGCCTTTCTCCAATTTCCTTCGCCTGTGCGCTGTTTCCACAAAATATTGCTCGTCCATTCCGGATATTTAGCGCTGTATCTGATACTATATCCGTGCCAAAATAATAATTCTGACGAAGGAGAACCAGAATTTCGATAAAGACCTCGCTTCTTGTACGATTTCAAACCGAGCGCTCTCCACACCATGTCAGGATTAATTTCCTTATATTCCTTATGGTTCAGCCACTCATTAGTTACTTGTTCCCAGTCCTTAGCCTTAAATGCCTGTTTTATTGTTTGTTTGGCTTGTTTGCTATCTAATCTGCTCACAACCTGGATGTCTTCGTTGATCGGCGCTCTATTTTTACTCGAAAAAAATAGGCTGAAAAACGTCGAGAGCGGTCCCCTTTCTTCTTGCTCAATCTCCTCGTCGGTTGTCCTGTCAGATCGAAGGTTCCGCTCTATACTTGCTTCGGTAACATCAAAAGTTTGTTGAAGGCTTTTAGGTATAGCCACAGAGGCAAACGCTGGAACAGCATGACTGTCGAACAGCTTTATTGCTGTGAGGACAAGAATCGTGAAAGCCCGCATGCCTTGGACTTTTGTGGCAATGCGTGCAATTCAAATGTTTGTGTTCTGCTCTAGTTAAGCTAAAAAGAAATGAGTTGTTTGAAAACTTCTTGAAAAATACAATATTTCGGCTTAAACGCATCGTACGTCTATTTGAGGTTTCTCAATTACATACATATGCTGTTCGCCGTGCCTGCTTGCATCGATTTTACTAGGTAACAGAAGTGTCGATTCTTTCCGTATCTTAAGATGGAAAGATAGTGCATCATGGGATCGGTACAAGCAAGACAAGGCAATAATTGACTTACCTAAGTCTACCGCCGCACAAGCTGAAGTATATTATGGACATCCGTGCGGGAAATGACAGCGTAGCATGATCGTATGCTGCTACAACGCTTCACAGTCAAGGTTTATCTGAATCCGTGTTCTTTTCGTTTTAAACCTAGTGTCTCTCTCATTAACCGCGATCCTTTGCTTCTTCGTTACTTTTCACGCCATTTCGTTAAGGCTTTGTGCTCAACTTGGCGTGAGGAGACACAAAGGTGTCGGATGGTACCTTCATCTTGCTAGCCTTACTAAACAATCATTCACATGTCCCTTTACACCATGGTAATATTATATACATGAGCAAAATTATATGACCTCGCAGTTTATACGATATTCCTTTCGTGATTATGAGAGACGAGAGGAATATCGTGAAAGAGCCTCGATTTACTGCTTAGTACAAAATTCCAGGAACGTCCATAGCCGAGGTAAAACGCCGGTGCGGGAGGGCGCAACGTTGTGTCAGAACACTCCTCAGTAAGATGTGCGGACCCTGGTGAGTAGATTGTAATCTTGATGCACGTGTAAAGTGGTGCCTCGGATGACAGCTTCGCCCTGTGGTGGTCGCGTCTGACGACGACTTCGAGGTGTCGGGCTGTCTCAGTGCGGAGTAGGTTACTTCCTCCCGCGCCGTCATCCGTACGTCGCGGACAATATTTGGTTGCAAGATGGTGAGTGGTAGCGCTTCAAGGTTTGCTGAAGTCCCGTTTGCAATGAGCGCACGCCAGTCGGTTAACGTAGACCGACAGGCTGTCGGTTGGAACCGCTGGAGGCGCGGCAAATGACACGAAGTTCGATGGACTCCACCTCCACGTAAGATATGTTCCATCAATTTTCCAGTAAATCCTAGTGCTAGTCTGCGGCAGGCAGCAGGAGCTGTCGCCAGCGACCGATGTCCTGTCGAGCTCCTTTCAACCACGCCCGGGGCGGTGACCAGCCGAAGAGAAGCTTGCGTAAATGGCGGAGCTGCCAAAGCGTGGGGACACTGGCTGCGTTGAGAGACACCACAGCCTCCAGCTGCGGCGAGACCAGAAGAACAGCATTTGCCAGCGGCGTAGCTTGGGTGGCGAGCGGCGTGGGGGCATGGTGGAAATGTGAAGGTGTATTTTGTCCGCCCCGTTTGCCTGATGTCAAAAGTGTTTATGAGGCCATTGGCAAGCCAGTTGTAATAACACGACCGCAGCTTAGAAATGTCCGGGCCTAAGATCTACGGGTTGTCCGCCCACAAGAATGAACGACTAAAAGTACCAACTCATTAGTGATTTTTTGCCCTGCAGGTGGCGGATCCATGTGGTCCGTTTCCACAGCTCTTTAGTGGCTAATTAATCGTCGAGAATGCAAAAGTAGTCGACGCCGGGCCATGGCAGTTGCCGGGGCTAAGGCGCAAGATATGTTTCCAACAAAACGATCAACTTGTATTTGATAGCGCAACGTTTTTCATCGGATAGATCTTCGCGGGATTCCGTGGTGAAGTTGATCCGGCCGTTCGGTCCTTGCCCGTTGTCGTCTTCGGTCCTTGCCTCTTGTCGACTACATAATTTACACACTGGGTATTGATCCGATCGTACAGCGTGCTTCTGTCGCTGTGTTTTCTCCGCAACCGGGGTAGAGACTAACTGACACAGATCTTGCCGGTCGTGGTGCAAAGAGAAAGCCAGGGTTAATCTTGTGGTGGCCGTGTTCAGAATTAGTGGAATTGTTCGATAAAAACTGCTTATAGACGTTTTTAAGGGCGCTGAGAGCCCAAAATCGCAATATTAAACCTTTCTCAATGATGCCAAATCATACATGTACGTAGCGAAGATTCACGGCGAAGTCCTGGCCCACAAGAATGTGCCACCCTGCATCCATTGACGACTTAGAGACCGCTTTGTCTCAGCAAAATCATGTTGGCTGCGTCAATTTACCTTCGACTGCACAAATGGAATTATGTGTACTAAAGAATTTGCATAACTCTACACACTGATGTTACAGCAGTTCATGAAGCTTTTAGTCAACAAGGAGCTTTTCATAGTTTTCGAAACTGCAACGACAACACATTAATAGTTGTAACGAAGTGATACGAATCAAACGAATACTAACAGCTTTTGTCAATTCATTAGACACCACACGTTGCTTCATTACTTGCCCTGAATTACTTATACTACATCCATACGGGGCAAAATATGTCCGACTATTCTGTCATTCAAGTCTTGATGCTTTGTCTTGTCATCACGTCGGACTTCGTTGCACGATTGACGACTCGAACCACTACCTGAACCACTATGTATTTACGCAAATATTCAGGACTTGATAGTATATAGTATTGACATCTTCTTCTTAATGCTAAGGTAGTATTCTTGTGTGTACTCCAGTACCACTGACTTAATCAACAACTTTCACAATCGCACTCACGCACACGGGTGACAAATTGGCATTTTTGAGCATATGCACGACATTTCATAAATTGGTGATTCTTTTATTGTGTAAAACCCATCTTCTCTCTTGTGAGCCAGTCATTCTTTTCCATTCAACGACCTCCCAAAAAAATAAATGGCTGGCGATGCCGTTATGCCCCTTGTAGGCCGGAAAATGATGAGAAAGCTAGGTGGTATAGCGAATGAAAATGCAGCGGCTGAGATTTCAACCTTTGCACGTCGTCAGATGGAGATGATGGGCTGGTCTGCTGGCAAAGGTCTGGGCAAGAATGAGCAAGGCATTACATCGCACGTCAAGGTAAAGCGGCGAGAGGAGCTACAGGGTGTTGGTGCGGAAAAAGAGGAAATGAAGGAACAGCAGAACCAATGGTGGTACAATGTTTATGACCGCATGGCTAGTAAGATTGTAGTCGACACATCATTGGAAGAAGTGGATCTAGACAAAGAAAAGAAGAAGACGAAGAAAGTGGTGAAAAAAGATAAGAGAAAACGAAACGAGAATAAAGGAGAAACATATCGAATTCCTACAGATGAAGAGCTGTTTGCTGCAACAGGTGGAAAACTTTTTGGACGTAGAGCGTATGGATCTTGCAATGGAAAACTTCGACGGGATGAGATGCAGCTGAAGAAAGCAAAGACCCAAGAGAGCCAAGCACCGATGACAACTACATCTGGTATTGGTGACGTTACAGAGAACGAAAAAGAAAGAAAACGGGTCAAGAAGGAAGCTAAGAAATTGAAGAAGAAGAAGACAAAGAAAGCTGTAAGTCTGTGTTTGACCTGCTGATAGTGTGAATGTCAACTGTTCCTCTTTGCACTTTTGATCTTACTCGTTCAGTGTAATGGTTGTGATGCACAATGTAATCGTCACTCTTGTTTGCCTTGTGTGATTATAAATGTAGGGAAAACGCAAAGATTTGTGATAACTTGCAAGACAACAATATTGTGGCTTGTCATACGAGTAGTAGTACTTTGGCTTCTACAACTCGATCGTTAACTCCTTTTCTCATAATGGGTTTGACACTCCTCAGCAAGCATGTAAATGGCAAGATCAAGTTGCTGTGTTGTTGACATGCCAATGTCTTGACATCAACGATATCGACAGCGGAAGCGTTAGCTGCACTGGCACTCCGGTTGCATATGTGTCACATTTCAAGTGAACATGCAAAATTGAATGGCGTCAACGCGGCAAGAATGATCAATCACCATTTGCTTCTATGCAACAAAAACTGCTGGCACACTTTCTCAACGAAGCAAGACCGTTATAAAGTCTTTTACATTATTACATCCACTCGGATCGGTGAGCTAGCTACCCGTTATGAAATTAAGTTTGACGAGTTTCTTATCCCATTCCTATTGACGCACAGCATGTTACGTACTACTGAAATAAGCGAAGAAAGTTATATTGTTGAAGTGCTGAAGCAAATACTGAATGAGGCTACGGTTACCTATGATCGTTTTGACTCGAGCGCTCAATCTGTGGTGCTCACAGTCATTGGCATAGTCAAAAGACCTTGTTCCATTCAACTCTGCATAGACGACAGACGCATCCAATTGCGATGAACGAGTTGAGAACGACAAATTCAATGAATGTGGTCTTAAATGCCTTGGCAAAGATGTCAAGGCTTCCGCATTCCAAGTCAGTGAAGCCAAGCAAGATCAGTGAAATGAAGACGATCGTGAGTGCTTATCGTTGTTTATTGAGACCTACACTTCTGTGTGATAGAAGTGATGCTAAAAGACTTGTCATCATCGCTATGCCTTGGCGTGACTAGCTTCTTTCGGTTTCATGCTTGCTTGGTACAAAGTGCCGCTGAAAATCTTGTGGTCTGCTTACTCCTTCACGCTGCCGCGCGCATAGAACTTATGCAGCAACACTTTGAAGCTAAGACACAGCGAAAGAACTTGAAGGTATTTGTACCTGTCGAACTGCAGATTATTAATCATCATGAGACTTGCCTTGACCCCAAAGGGCTGTCAATTGAGCACGTAAAAGGTACCACTCCTTTACGTAGAGTATGAGCACTACTCCAGCAAAGCAAAGTGCTCCCACCGCAACATGCACCATATGTCGAAACATCAATGAACTATCCGTCTCGGAATTGAGCAATACATGCTGAGATGTCAAAGTCACTGCCAACGAGATTACAAATGCAGTCACCACAAGTCGATCTGGTAGAGATTGGCACCAAAACGATAAGCCATTGATAAAATCATTGCTCGTTTGGCGCTTACAAGCTACTTGACGAAAGTAGGAAGCCAAGAATGCCAAACAGTAGAGGATTCGGCAGCCCATATTGACACAATTCGCCAGGATGAGACCAAAAGTGCCCCAGTCGAGTACCTGCATGAATACAAGCGCACTAAGCGCGTATATGGCAAAAAATACACCGAGCAACTTGTTCAGTTGCATAAGCTCGTAATCGTTTCCAATAGCATGCACCACAGCTTCACAAATCCCATTCACCCCCAAGAATGGAATGTAAGCGCAGTACACAGCTAATGCAGCACCCACACCCTGACGAGCCTTCTCAGCTCCGTATAACAGCATTGCTAATGTGTATGCGTAGCTGGTTCCAAAGCATACGAACAACAGTCCCACCAAATTCATAAGCTTAAGCAGCACCAGTAGCAGTGTCTGTCCATCGGCTCGGCTTTTATTGTTAATCTCCTTGTCATTTTTTTGATCGCTCTTCTGTTTCTGCGCTAGTGCAAGCTTACTAAAAACAGTTTTGGTAGCTTCTTCAATAGGCAAGAAAACAATTCGCGGTACGAGCGATCCTAAATTTGACACCAGGCCATACACCCCCATTGCCTGCAGCGATGCAAATCCAGTCAGCACCCACTTATCTCCTTCTGCCAGCAAATACTTGACTCCACTTTGTACAGTCAGTGGTACCATCAATGCCATTAACTCTGCATGATACCAATCTATATTTCCGTCCGGCTTCCCAGGTAGTAGCTGAGTCATCGTCGTCAACGCAAACTTGTCTTTTTCACTTGAAAGTACATAAATTCGTCGCCAGTATAAAACCATAAACATCACGAGCAACGTCACCGCGTACGACAACTCGGCAATCCCGTACGCTATCAAGTTTAACTCCAACATTACGACACCCATGTACTGAACCACTGCTCGGACCAGAAACGCAGCACTTTGAGCCGCCACTTGCCAACTCACTAGCACACTAGCATGCGCTAATACGTACATTGGTTCTGCTAATGCTTCAATCATTGCAGCACAACAATACATGCTCAATACGGTCACATATCCTGTCATTGTTTCGTCATCTTTCAAAGTGTCTGAAACCATTATATAGAGAAATAAAAGACTTGCCACCATCCAACTAACGACAGTTGATAACCATGCAACATTTACTAATTGTTGTAGATAAATATGTTTTTCATTGCTTGGGCCTTTAAAGTCAAGCGATGGCATTCGTAAAAATGCCAACCGAAATCCATCGCGGAGTAGGAAGATGGAAGCCAATACTAATTCCAATTGAATCGTTACCGTACCAGTCACATGAAGATGTAACTTACGTAGTACAAAGGAATTAGCGGCAAAGGTTATTAAACGCTGCAAGAAGCGGTAGGAACCGCCACGTAGGGCACGAGAGACGACGACTCCATTAGGAGAGTTCATGTGGATGCGTTGCTTCGTGCAACGTAAGATGTCAATAGTTGCAACATACGCATGTTTTTGTCTCTGTCCCTTGTAAATCAATCAAATTTTATTTCTACCGGTAGCATACTGACATTAATTACCGGTATAAATAGAAAACTATCGCACAAAAAAAAAAAATTAAAAAAAAAAAAAAAAAAAAAAAAAAAAAAAAATTTTTCATTTTTTTTTTAAAAACTTTATTTTATTTTTTATTAATAAATTTTTTTTTTTTTTTTTTTTTTTTGTTTATTGTTATAGTTTTTTTTTTAATAATTACATTTTATAGTAGCGATTTTTTTTTCCAATCCTATTATTATAAACTTGAATAAATATTACTTTTCTTTTTTTTTTAAATTCCAAACAAATTTTTTTTCTATTTTACATTGATACAGAAAGACGAACAGACGGTCTTTTATCAACGTTATAGTTGGCAGGATGTTTGAAATGCCTTGAGTTAAGTGAACGTCGTGGCCGAAAAATACGCTCGGAGGTTGTTAACCACAATATGCTTCTTTTGACTTTATCCATCAATGCGTCTACGGCATCAAACCTGGACGGGTCCATGCGTAATGCCGTAGCAGCCGCTCAAGCGGCCCGTTAAGCCACAGAGCACCTGGACAACTGGGCGAATCCTTTTCACTACTGATGCGGTCTAGAAATTGACTTGTGCGACCATCGCAATTATGACGCGTAATGCAAGGACGCGGCCAGCCGATAACTAAACTTCTCCTTACTGACCACTTGCTCGGCCTTCTTTGGCATACATAGCGAAGCCGTCGTTTATAAAATCTTGCTTGCGCAACCATTCCCTTGTCAGCTGATGAGTCCAGAAACTAGTCTAGCACGTATTCTAATAAAAAAAGAGGCAGACGTCTGCGAGCAAAAGCAAAACGCAACCCAGAAAAAAGTGGTTATGGATGCTAGGGACGCTAGAGAAAAAAACTGTCTTCCGTTCAGGCTAGCATTTACGCTCTTGTCGTAGTGCACACCATACTCTTACGTGGCTGAGATGTGCAGTTTGGATGAAATGATCAAAATGTGCTGTTGCTGGCAATATGTAGACCTCCGTACGCATGATGGTAGTACATATAGTACGAAATCGCTTACATTAGCCAAACGCTTGATGACAACTGGGTAGCGTACATAGTAGTTCCAAGTTAATAAGACAAGGATGTGTGTAATTTCAGTCGTCGCTACACAATCGCTCAATCTGTATCTTGGAGGAAGAAATGATCTGCGAACGGTATAGAAATAGTAGCGTTTTAACATATTTTGGTAAGTTTCTAAGAGACTGTCAGTGGGAGTATTGAAGCTCAGCACATTAGCACCCTAATTGACTGCACGTGTCATCAAAATGTTGCCAATCTATGTAATACTTGAAGTCTATGAACGAGCGGCTCTTTCATCATCAGAAATCAGTCTCTGAATGCAGGTCATGAATCCATTATCTATTACTTGTCATTTCGATATTTACTCTCTCAAGTGTCCAAGTATCCATTTACCACGCTTTCTACTCGTGTCGGCAGCGTTCACTTACCTCGTATATTGTGAAAAAACAAGTTTACACCAACGTTTGAACCAAAATGTAGCACTGCTAGATGCTACTGAATCCCGTGATGCACGGACCGTTGATGGTCAAAAGTCTGTGCGACTGCTGAAAGCAGACAGTGCCGATGAAAAAGATGATGACGAAGCATCAAAGCAAGAACGAAGCTATTTTTGGTCGAACCTAAGGGCTTCTAAGAAAAGGGAAAGTTTCAAGGAATTGATAGAGGCATTGAGTGTTGCAGGGACGAATGTGAAAATTGCAGCAGAATTGACCAAAACGGAGGAAGTTGCAAAGAAATTGAAGGAAGCAGAGACAGAGGAACTGAAAAAACTTGTGGAAAGTGCCGTAGCGAACCCCTTGACTCAGAGTTCGACAAATGGGCTGCATCGAAAATTGAAACACAATCCCTTATTAATGTGTTGGCTGAACATGTGACATATAGTAGTAATAAAGGGGAATGGTATTGTCAATGGCTACCTTAATTTCCTGAAAAGCAAACATTTAAATGCTAACAATGCACTAAGAACTTACTCAATATGGAATTGATGCTAACGTTTTGTATTCATTCTACGTAATATCAGAATATAGTCAAGGATCATGAAGACAATATAAGAAAGGCACAAATGGAATTGACAGCGTCTCTCTTGTGTGAGATCTCGTCTAGTCAAGTCTTGAATTTTTCGTCTACACAAGAGCTTGAAAGTGTCATTCTGGACTAAAACGCCTAATGGATTACTGTTCAAGGAATCAAGAGTGGGTGCGATTCTAATCAACAGTAGGACACAGATTGAAGTTCAAGACGTCTTTCATGCTGACGAAACAAGAACAAAAGACCATACAACAATTTACACGAAAGCTGGCGATAGCGTTAAGTGCGTGTGGAAAGTTTGTAGCAATTGAAGATGCAGGTGTATTATCTTTATATAAGAGCAATGAAACACTATTATTTGGACACGAGGTGATGCATACACATGACTCGGACAGGTATGTTTAATACGTCTTGAGTGTAATTATCTGGTTCCTGTTAGTGTGATATTCGTGGTCTTTTGTGTTCATTGCAGTACAGTCTGAAGGTTGAAGCATTCGAGAATAGGTCGTCGGTTGTTGGAATGACTACCATAACGTAGTGGTAGTGACGTTGCGGGGACTCTGTTGCGATTGGGGGATTAGAAGTTGGCAGACTTTGAACAAAAGCTGTTTGAAAACGACAAGGATGTTTCGAGTGTGATTTTGAGCCATGTGCAATTCCAGAACGTTGGTCAGCTGATAGAGAACGCTACATTTTGTATGCTGGTAAGACGAAATGCACAAGTATTTGCGATTGTAGTGTGACAAAGGCCCTATTACTTCTAACCGCATGGTAACCTACGTTGCATTGGTGTCATACACTTTTAGATACATCGCTTCCAGTCACAGAAGTACATGATTCTTGGTATCATGCCGCATTTATAAGTGTTTGGGTGGCAGGCGTGAAGAATCAAGACGATCGAATGGAAATTGAGGTGCATGAAAGCGTTTTTGAAACATATTTGGAGATTGTGGGCTGACAAGTTTTTTATTGCGTAGAAAGTATTAATGTGCGGCTCTAGATCAAGTCCTATCGACGCAATGACTTTTGATGTAAATTGTAATTTGCTCGTGGTTCTTTCCGATGGTAAACTTCCTACAAAAATCTTGTGCTATTGTTGACTTTGGCTTATGTACGCGTGCAAAATTATCCGATAGGTGGAAGTGGCGTGACATGACGAAGTTGTTTAACGCGGGTATTAAGTTGTGCCGTTCTTGAAGCTCGTATTGGTGCAGAGGACAAACTAGACGTTTCAGTGCTTGCTATAGCGCGCGTTTTGGAGGACGGGTAGTCAAGTTTCGAATTGCAACTGGTTCGAATCAACGTTGTGAACCATGTAGTGCTTGTCAACTTTGGATTATACAAACCAAAACGGATCGCACATCACAGATGGTCTGTGTTCATTGATAGTCCTGCACAATCTATCTACATCTATAACACTTCATTCAATATTATTAACCAAAGAAGGTCGCACGGGAGGACCTTGGGAGGTTGATGTGACCGTACCTAAGGTACGAAGGGTCGCATCGTCGTGGTCATTATACTTAGTTTAAGTATTATGAATACATACCTTGTAAAAATTAAAAAGGCTACAGAGCCAGATAAATAGTGACTAGCACAAAGTAAGTGTTTCTATATTGCTGCTAGATGTGATAAGCCATATATAAATTAGTTTATACCTGCTCTGTATGGCATTCGTTGCTACAGCTCTATTCCTTTGTGAGAGGAAATAGTATATTACGTCTCCAAGAGCCTAGGGATACTAGGTTCTTGGAGACGTCGTTGTTTACAGCCAAAAAGGCATAAGCTTGTGAAGCTAGCTTTGAGAGGGTTAAGAACTCTAAGACGTATAAGCTTTTTGAGCTTGTCTTCCTCTGCACCTGGTGCGTAAGTAGCTTTGCTACAAGAGGCCCTGCTAAACCTGGTAGCACTTGTAGTCAATCTTGCACCTGGGTTTGCGACTACTTCTCTGTGTAAGAATGGACATCGATGAGATGTCAGCGGTTGGCCTGTCACAGGCACAACAGGAAGGGTTGCAGAAGCTGCTATCTATACTTGGCCCTACGAGCGTGGAATACCTCATCGCCCAGGGCAAAGAAGAGGTTGACAAGCGTATTCATATGCTTGATGAATATATTAAAGCTCTAGTCGAGCATATAAAGACACAAATGCCTTCTTCTGCGCCTACGCCCATGGCGACTATGGCGCAGGAAGTGGTCCGCAGACCAAAACCCATACAAATGGAAGCCGATAAGTTCGACGGCAAAAAGGTGATCACCTTATGCTTTGGTTCCGACAGGTTGAGTCGGCTATGTTTATAGCCGACATCACCTATGGACCGTACCGTGTGGGCTTTGCCACGGGCAAGCTGAGTGGATTAGCCAAGTAATGGGCATTCACATGCGGTGCATTATTGCAAGATACATTCCCAAAATGGGCCGATCTGAAAGTTCAGATGACCCGGCAGCATGCACCTCCAAGCCAAGCACACCGTAACCGGTCGCGGTTTTAGCGTGTTGCCAAGGCAAGCGTGAACTTGCGGCATATGTGCAAGAGTTGAGGACTCGTATTGCCGCCATGGTCAGTAAACTTATGTCTGAGGCAGTGACCGTCACGGTCTTCATGGAGGGCCTCCGAGTTGGCGTTGCCAGAACGAGTCTTCCGGGTATACCCGTCCTCATTCGAGGAAGCTGATGGAGTGGCATGGAATGACGACGAACGCTAAGGCCGCTAGGCCTGCCACTTATAACTACTCGTCTGATGGGTCTGTTTCCATGGACTGTAGTCAAGTGGAGGATGAAGAAGCTGAGCTTCAAGCTGCGGAGCAGCAAATTGTACGCAGATGTTATATCTGCAAGAGCACAGGCCATTTGATGGCAAAATGTCCTACAAGAAAGGCATGTTTGACCTCGAAGGGCCGGCGACCCATGGGTAAACCCTCTGGTTTGCCGCGGGGAAACGGCGGAGCACAGTAGGCGTGGGGCGCCCTAGTGGAGAAAAACTGAGTTCTGTTGAAACTCTAGGATGTAGAAATAAACAGGGCCCAGCCTCAAAGAGATCCGAGCTCTCAAAAACGGAACAAGAATGCGAGCCATGCTTGCTAGTCGTCGAAGGGACGATTAAGGGCTATGATAAGCCATGGATCATTTTGCTCGATTCGGGGCATCGGGCAATTATGTGCGCCGTGACACCGTGGAAGTTAGGTAGCAATATGCTGAAGCGCTTAGAGACCATAAAAGTGACACAGTCACACTTCGCTTAGCGACGGGTACGCGTGTTACGGTACCCAAAGTCCCGATGGACTTGAATGTAAAGTTCTTGGACTTTAATAGCATGGAACGCTGTTTGGACTTAGACCTGGATGCGAGGTATGACCTCATCCTAGGAATGGCATGGCTAGAACGCCATTAGCCATGTATTGATTGGAGGTCGAAGACTTTAGGCGCTACGCGTAATGCTGCTGGTGGGGATCTGGATAGTCATGAATCCACCTCTGGTAGAAAGCAAAAGCGCTTGTGGCGCGAATACTGGACCGAGTCCGTCAATAAGCTGGATGTCGGAATATCCGACTTTGTAGACACTGTGAGTGTCGAGGACAATAGTCCTGGGCGAGGCCCAAGGACTGTCGATAGTGTGGTTGAGAACCCACTAGATGGCACATATGACATGTGTCATGAGAATGATGTTACATCATTAAACACC
This sequence comes from Peronospora belbahrii, assembly GCA_920618645.1. Lineage (NCBI taxonomy): Eukaryota > Oomycota > Peronosporomycetes > Peronosporales > Peronosporaceae > Peronospora > Peronospora belbahrii. The sequence continues at coordinate 223,408 of CAKKTJ010000208.1, read as the reverse complement.
GTGAGTAGTATTGGTGGCTGCAAGCCAAGATGTCAGGACATGAGTCCAAGTGACCTGAAAGACAAGGAACTGACCCTGGAGGGCCGGGTGAAGCCACAAATGGATGTTGGCTTTGGGTACAACGAGGTGCATGCACCTAACGACGAGGTACTGGCCCTGGAGGGTCGGGTGAAGTCATCAATGGATGTTATTTTTGAGTATAAAGAGGTGCATGCACCTCATGACAAGGTACTGGTCCAAGAGGGTCGGGTGAAGACTAGCATGACGTTTGCCTTTGAGGACAACGAGGTGCAAGCACCTCATGACGAGGCATTGACCCAAGAGGGTGAGGCGCAGTCCTAAACGAAGTGGTCTTTGACCTTGAGGTGTGGACACCTGTGGACGCTGATACGTCAGATGCTTCGAGCATCATGAGTAGCGATGAGGATGTTGTGAGTAACAGTGATAGCGAACAGCTATATACACTCGTCAATGGTTTAACTGGGGATGTTGAAGAGCCGGTGACTCTTTCAGCTATATCCGAAGTAAGTGCTATGTTAGAGCAGACGAGTTGTCCTTTGCCGAGTTTGGCATTGCCTTACAGGCAGGCGACATCGCCGAAGTGGTCATTATACGACCTGAGGAGGAGTTGACCTCCTCATCGCTTTTGGATAAAGCTTTTCTTGAGGATACCGAGAAGGCGCTGAATGCGCGTAGTGTATCACACATCCTGAAGGACCCTTCGGATCCTTATTTTCCTTTGTTAAAGGAACATGGGGATGTTGTCTCCAGAGAACCTCCGACGAGGTTGCCTCCGGATAGAGGCGCACGTCATGAAATTGACTTGGTTCCAGGAACGAACTTCTGTGTGACGCGACAGTGACCGCTGCCACGAGAACAATGTGACGTCATTGACGAGTTTTTTCGTGCGAAGCATGCGACTGGCATGGTGCGTGAGAGTAGGTCTCCTCACTCTACGCCCACGTTTTGTGTGAAAACGCTTAATGGGAAGCCGCGAATAGTGCATGCTTACAATAAGCTAAATGCAGCCACTATCCCGGCTCAAACACCGATTCCTCGCAAGGACGTTCTTCAGAACAATATGGTGGGATGTACGATGTACAGTGACTTCGACTTAGTCGATGGATATTACCCACTGCTCATGCGAGCTAGTGATATCCCGCTGACAGCGGGTAGTACTCCGATCTGTATGCTCTGAGAGTGGCTAGTGATGCCATACGGGCTGTCTAACGCACCTGCAACATTCAATCGTCTGAAAACTGTAACAGCGTGCACCATACACATCCTGCTAGGTACGATCTAGCAGTCTCTGTCATAAGTTGACTTAGCTAAGTACATATATTACATGATTAGGTATACGCTGTACCCGATATAGCGGGACAGCATTTGTTGATTGGCGAAAACCAGGCCCATGGTCGTCCAATAGGATGTGACCTTTATATTGAGTGGCTCTCAGACATTTGGAGACCCCTTGTGCTTAGAATAAAATATAAATACAAAAACAGAGTTAAATTTGGTATTAACTAAACACGCGTTAATAATAACGCGTGTTTCTTAACGGTTCTTTGTAATCCCTATCGTGTAAGTCACGTAACGGGTCCTTGATTGTTACTTTGTAGAGTTTCTACGAAGATGAGCGCTCTGCCTATCCAGGGCGCTGAGGGAGGGATGCTGGATCATGATGACTTCCAGCATCTGATCTCTTTCGAGTGGGAAGCCATTCGTCGCCTAGTGGTATACCGTTGTCGCCATGCTTAAGAACATGCCTGAGCGGCTACATCGTGTAGCCATCCAGGACTTTGTCAACCGCGAACTCGCCGATTTGCGTCGGAGAGCCTTAAATCCCGCGGTTTTCACAGGGTCTTACGTCGTCAAACTCGACGTCTCGTGCTATAGCAGCGAAAGCACGAAGCGCCTTGCACTCAATCGATGGCTTTGTGAGGTAGACATCGCTGTCCAAGCCCGTCAGCTTAATTCAGACTTTGCACGCACCCACTTTCTCTTGTCCAAGTTGACAGGCAAGGCAAAAGTGTGGGCGCTGGTCAAGCTTGTGGCCGACCCGGGATGTTTCCCGGATATAAAGGCCCTCAAGGAAGACCTACGCCTGGCGTTTGAGTCTCCGCAGGATGAGCACCATGACCGCTCGGCTTTCTTGGCACTGAAGCAAGGTTGCCTATACTGGATTATATCCAGCAAGCATGACATCTGGCGTCCTGCAACTTCACTAATTCAGTCGATACGGGGACGCAAGTCTACGTGTTCGTCACGAGAATGAACGCTGAGAATCAGCGTTTTTATTTAACGCGGAAGCTTTCTACGTCGCTTGAAGAGACGTTTACTTCGCGTTGCGCGACTATGATATCATCGCCTCGCGTATGCAACATTCTACCCCCCCACTAAATATCCTGAACCAATGGAGGTTGATGCGATCGAGCACGCTACATACTCTCGACTCGCTCCGAACGTCGGATTCTAAAATCCTGTAGCACCGAAACGGCTGGTTTGATTCCGCTTTCGTAAGCCTGGTCACCACGCGGCTGTATGCCGTGCACCTAAACCAGTCCTCGCTGTCGCTGCATCTGGCGTCACCTTCAACGCCGCTGATCAGTCAAAAAACTACGGCAACCAGTAGACGCGGGGCTTCCCACTGGGTGGAAACGGAGACACGTGGCCACAGTGGCGATATATTTTTCCTAGACCCGCTATGCACTATGCACAGCTAAATGTCACCATGTCAAGCAATGATTCGCGTTTAATCGTGCTTAATGTACACGTTGACGGTGCGTTACGTCCACTTCGCGCATTGCTATACTCAACGCGACGAGCAATTGTACCGCGCCGAAGTGTAACCGTTCCCCTCTCGCGGTGGCGTGTCGCGAGTCTTCAGGGGAGATGATCGTCAAGTATGCGGACGGCAAGCCCTGCACGCACCGTCATAGTTCGGTGGTGGGTTCGTACCAATTTGAGGCTTTCGAGAACAGCGATTAATTCCAAGTTATCGACTTGAGCAGTTCATTCGACTGCATTATTGGGATGCCATGGCTTGCACGGCACCACCTGACATTGGTTGGCTGAATCGCACGGCTCAACCACGTGACATTGAAGTCAATTCGGTTCTCGCCGATCTTAGCAGACCGACGAGTACTTGGCAGCATATTGCTGTCGTAGTCCCGACTCCACGAATTATGAACCCCCGAAAAGTGCGATGGCCCTTCGATTATGGTGTGTAACTCAGCTACCTGCTCCCCCCTCAGTCGAATAGCGGTTCCTGAATCAAGTATCAAACCCGCAGCCGTTAAAACGAGTGTCTCATGGTTTATGCAACGGCTCCCAGGCTTTTGAGTTCTTCCAAACCGCACGAAGGCGGAATCCTTCCGTGCGTCACGCGCGAGCAGTGGCTCCCGTGCGAGTGCGACTTGCAAATGCTGCGCCAAAGCAGAGGCCTTTAGTGCAAGCAGTATGAATCCCAACGTCGACGATGCCGTGTGCGGCGTGTTCGTGTTCGTCCTTCTTTGTCGGCACAATATCTTCCGCCGGTGTCTCCATTTAAGATTATCAATGTCGTTAAATGAGTGTGATGGTCCGCGCAGCAATTTGTTACAGGTCGCGAGTCCACCTCGAGACGCGTCCGCATTACACAGCTTTAAAAAATCTCTCAAGATGAGATACTACATGATTTAAAGAAAGAAGAGATCGAACAACTCTTTCTAGTCGTTCAAGACCTCGAGTTCAACAATCACGAGCGTCCAAAAAGGATGGAAACTAAGTCCGCACGCGAAGAGCGCTTCGCGGCACTATCCTGAGAAGACCTTGCTGCGTCAAAGAATCCTGTTCTTGCGTTGCGCGCGAGTTTGCCGATGTCTTTGCTGACATACTCCTGCAGTTTTTCCTGAGGATAGAGGAGTGTGGCACGAGATTGATCTCGTGCCCGGTTCAAATTAATGCTTCACTCGACAGTGGTCGCTCCCTCGTGACCAAGTCGAATCTAAAGACGCCTTCTTTGAAGGGCGTCGAGCCGCAGGTCACGTGCGTGATAGTACGTCTCTCCATTCTAGCCCAACCTTCTGTGTCAAGAAGTCGACGGTAGGATGGCGCATTGTTCATGCTTTAACAAACTGAACGATGCAACTATTCCGGCGCAGAAAACGATCCCTCGGAAGGACATAATCTTGGATGCCATGTCGGGAAGCACAATTTTCTCGTCTTTGGATTTGACAGACGGCTTCTACCAAATCTTGATGCGGCCTCAAGATGATTCTCTCACTGCCGTCAGCACGCCTATTGGTATGCTTTAAGAGTAGCTTGTCACGACGCAGAGGCTCAAGAACATCCCTCCTACTGTCAATCGCATGGTCTCCCACGTACTTTTCCCATTGCGCGACTTTTCACCAAGCTATTTTGATGATATCTTCGTGCATAGTCGCGCATCCGATGGCGCGACTGAATTAAATTTGCATCTTGGTCACCTTCGCAAAGTTATCGAGGAGATGCGAGATAACTTACTGTTTGCGAGCCTAAAGAAATGCATCTTCTGTGGTCAAGAGATCCCAGTGCTGGACCGTTACGTGCGCACGAATGGTGTTTGCGCTGATCCCGAGAAAAACTCATGTATTTGCTCATTATCGGTTCCGAAGGACCAGAAGCACCTTCGACGATAGTTGGGTCTGGCCAACTACCTGCCTCACTACGCTAAAGACTTTGCGGCAGTGATTCATCCATTATCACAGCTACTAAAGAAGGACGCCACGTGGGTGTGGTGTCAAGAGCATCAGGATACATTCAACAAGATCAAGAAGAGGTCCTCCACAGCTCCTCAGTTAGTGCTGCTGAGTCATGACGTGCCATTCCATGTTGTCTGTGACGCGAGTGATTTCGTTATCGGTAGTGCGCTGATGCAACATGATGATGCGGGAAAGGAACGCGTGGTTAGCTACCAATTTTGGCAGCTGAAGCCTGCCGAGCAATACTACCCCGTTCATGACAAGGAGTTGCTTGCAATGCGCTATGCTCTTGTCAAGTTTTGCTATTATCTGCTTGGAGAGCAGACAGTCGCCATCTGCATGGACCACGCGTCCCTGCGTGTCGCTACGAAGAGCCCGCATCTCAGCCAGCGCATGTCGCGATGGTTATCGTTCTTCGCGCAGTACAACTTTGTTGTGCATTACAAGCCTGGATCGACCACCATCATTGCCGATGCCTTGCCACGTCGTCCTGACTTTTGACTCTCGCACCGAAGTTTCTGTTTCCGCCGCCCATATTTGATGATGATGATGACTGTACGGCTTGCGTTACACTCGGTCTCAATGCTATGGCTGTGTCTATAGTCAACCCTCTCCGCGCTAATATCGCGGAAGCGTATTCCCGCGATGACTTCTGCTCGCTATTGTCCAGTAATTGGGTAACTTATCGGATGATGCGCTACGGCCCCTCTCGACTATCACTCTCGCACACATCACGCGCTATGCTTCTGATGGTAAGCTTCTTACATACCAGATCGATCGTTTCGTTTCTCCACGTATCGTCGTCTCCCTTGACGACGATCTTTGTTGGCTTATCCTTCATGAGTATCATGAAAGTGCGCCTAGCGGACATTTGGGTCGCGAGAAGACATATCTTGTTCTGTCTTTCGACTTTATTGGCCCCACATGTGTAAGTGGGTGCGTAAGCGGGTTTAGATTTGTAAGGTTTGCCAGCGTGTGAAGACAGCTCCGTCTTCACAGACGCCTTATTGCCTGCTACGGATCGTTGCGGAGGTTTGGCACTCCGTGAGCATGAATTTCGTGTTTGGTTTACCCGCCGTTGCGCAGAAGCGCCTTGTCGTTTTGGTGATCGCTGACAGGTTTGGTAAAATGGTGCAGCTTTCACCTGTAGCGGCGTCCATCACAGCGGAGAAGTCAGCAGCTCTTTTTGTTGAAACAAATGGTCTTTCGACATCATGGCATGCCTGCCATTATTGTTGTGGGTTGCGATCCTTGCTTCATCGCTGCATCTTAATCTCGTCTGTTTGAGATATTTGGCACCCGCCTGATGATTTCTACAGCTGCCCACCCAGAGAGGATGGCCAGACCGATCGGATCAATCGCATCTTGGAGTTTGTGTTGCGTAGCTACGCTACTTCGTTTGCGTCATTGAGTTCTTTTCTTTCCATGGCCGAGTTTGCACTTAAAATTGCGGCCCACGCTTCGACTGGGTTGACTCCCTACTTCGTGAGCAACGCGCGTCATTCCCGTGTACCTATTCATTTGGTATTGACTAATTGCTCTACTCTTGTTGGGGGAGGGACACCAGATGACTTGGTGTCGGAGGCGTTTCTTTCACACGTCGGATCAATTAACGTTGCTCAGACTCGCGCTGCTCAGCGGAGATTCCTTCGCCTGTCATATACGAAGCGCCTCAGACTCAAATAGTGTAACGCTATGCAGTTCAACTATTCCCGTTGCCTGGTGCGACGTCCGACGTTGCTGCCCCCTTCCCCCCCGGGTGGCACCGATGCAGAACGTTCGCTATCAGACTCCATAATGAAGCGCTCGTGCACCTACTTCAGTCCGTCGTGCAGTCTGTGCGCGACGCTCTCGTCTCTATCGTGGATAAACAAAAAGCGTTCGCTGATTAATGCGGACGCAAGAATCTCAAGAAGTAAAAGGTTCAAATTTTTGTTCTGCGCTCAACAAAGCAAATATAAGATGCGTGGGTCACGCATCTTGGCGTCACAAAGCTGGAGCCGCGATATTGGTCCATTGAAGATCACCCAAGTCAAGGGTGATGCCTACACTCTGTATATTTCTTCCTCGATGCGCTTCCTCCCAACCTTCTGTGTTGGCCGTCTTAAGCGTTACTGTCCGGCTGTTCTTCCGTCGGCGATTGATTCACCGCGGGTGCATACTGCGGTCCCCGATAACGTAGCATCAAGCTGGCAGCCCACGCTACACCGCGTTGTCCCGACAAAGAGCGGCATTCGATAGTTCCAGACGCTCAAGACGCTGTGCGAATCCTGAAATGGCAGGCGAAGTCTACTCAGCAAGGCTATCGACAGCCTCTGTTAGGTCACGCGCTTGACTTGCATCATGGTCAACGACCCCCTGAAGCTGCTCCGCAAGTAACTGGTTGAGAGTCGGCGCAGGACTTGCAAATTCCTGCGCCTCAAGTCCGATTCCAGAGTGAGGGTCCCCCACCACTGGTTGATAGTGCCGGGAAGTGGCGTTGGCTATTGAGCGTATCGTGGAACATAGGGACCCGCCACAGGTTGTTCGTGGCTGCGCTCATGTCTTACACAACCACGTTCCGAAAAAACGCGGCATTACCGCGTTCGCTGGCTTGGTTTTTACCCTGATAGCGACTCGTGGGAACCTCACACGACACTCTTGGCAGACGTTCCGAACATCGCGAATGCCTACGATTCCGAGGTGAGCGAGCTCGCAATACTAGAGGAATCCGTGTGCGGGAACGAGCTCTTGGGTTTGGTGAGGAGTCACACTTTACAGTCATGTTCACTCAACTTGATGAATGCACGCGTGGGTACTCTTAGAGGATTCTCACGTACCCTCCACTCCAAGTGTTCTCCTTATCACTCATCGGGGAATTCTGGAGAATCTTCGTTTCTGCGAGGCCATAACGCTGTCGTCGTTCCTCATGCATCGGCACAAGATCAACGAGCGATTACTTGGTATTTCATCGGCGCACGGATGCAGTCCAAGACTCGTCAAGTGAAGCTTGCCTCACGCCGCGTGCTCGTCTCCATCGGCGCTACATTTCACGCATTTTCAGGTCTCCACGCGAACGTTCTATACCACTGCAGTCGTTTAATTCCCAGATGCGAAGGGTTTCAGCGTACGATCGTGGTATAATAAACACTGCCGTGGATGACGGTGTCAGGGTCTGCCTTCCGGTGTTGTCTGCGGTGGTACTGCACGTGGTATCGTCTCGTGTGCTCACGGTAGCCGCGATCGCTGCTTCAGAGGCAACGATTCTGTTGGTAGTCGTTTGTGTTTTGTGTTTTTCTTTTTCTTTATTTTGGTTCTGTTGTGCACACAAATGTGTGTGCTATTTTATGTGGGGTTAATGTAACGGGATATACCGTACACATTCTTCTAGGTACGACCTAGCATTCTCTGTCATAAGTTGACTTAGCTAAGTACATATATTACATGATTAGGTATACGCTGTACCCGATATAGCGGGACAGCATTTGTTGATTGGTGAAAACCAGGCCCATGGTCGTCCAATAGGATGTGACCTTTATATTGAGTGGCTCTCAGACATTTGGAGACCCCTTGTGCTTAGAATAAAATATAAATACAAAAACAGAGTTAAATTTGGTATTAACTAAACACGCGTTTTATTAACGCGTGTTTCTTAACGGTTCCTTTTAATCCATATTGTGTAAGTCACGTAACGATTCCTCACCCCGTTACAGAGACACAGTTGTTTCGGCCCCATAGGGTATATGCACAGACATACTTTGACGATATATTCGTCCATAGTCGAGCCGAAAATGGAAAGAATGATGTGGAGAACCACATTGAACACCTGCGATCTGTGCTTGGTTGCATGAGGATGCATAAGTTATATGCTAAATCGGCAAATGCATCTTCAGTGCGGAAGAGATTCCCTTTTTTAGGATGCTTCATTGGTAAGTGAAGAATTCAAGCAGACCCAGTCTAGGTCAAAGCCATAGTGGATTGGCCGGTTCCGAGGAATTAGAAGGACCTGTGCAAATGGTTGAGTGTGGTATATTACCTGCATAAGTATGGCCACAACTATACGGAAGTGGCTAGGCCACTGTCGAATTTCCTTACAAAGGATGTGGAATGGTGTTGGAACACCAAGCACCACAAAGCTTTTGAAGCCATTAAGGAGAGTCAGGCGCCAATTCTAGCTCTACCTGATCCTGAGCGCCCGTTTAGCGTCGTATGTGACGATTTGGACTTTGCCATTGGCAGTGCACTTTTGCAAGTCGACTCTGAGGATCGAGAACGCGTTATTGCGTTTGAGTCTCGCCAGCTGAAAGCTGCAGAGAAGAACTATCCAGTTTATGACAAGGGGATACTTGCGATGAAGTATGCTCTTGTTAGGTTCAGGGTACACCTGTTGGGCTCAAAGCCGTTTGTGATCTGTACCGATCATGCGTCATTACGCACAGCGAGACAGTCGCCTCATCTCTCACAGAGAATAGCTCGTTGGCTAACTCCTTTTTCGCGGAGTATAACTCGAGGTGAAGTATAAGCCGGGAAAACAGAATGGTTTGGCTGACGCGTTATCGCTTAGACCTGACTATGAGCTTGCTCATCTCACTGTTGTAGGTTCGTCAGTAACGGATCGTATCCGTGTGGCGTATTTACGTGATGAGGCATGTGTTGCCATATTGCAGACGCTTGGTAGCGCGCGATTGAAAACTCTAAGACGAAGCCTTCACCACGTAATCGTGCGAGATTACATCGTTATGACTAACCGACGGTCTGTTGTACTATAGTACAGGGTCGGACGACTAGCCTCGGGTTGTGGTGCCTCATGATGAGGACCTCAAGTATCAGATAATTTATGAGGCTCATAATACACCACTTGGTGGTCATATAGGTCGTGAGAAGACCTACAGCTCAGTGAGAACCTATTATTGGTGGCCCAAGTTGTACAAATGAGTTGGTACCTACGTACGCACGTGTGAAGCGTGTCAAAGGGTGGAACCCTCGCCTAATATGGCTGCTCCTTTGGCGAGTTTGCCGGTACCCTCGAGGTTGTGGCAGTCCATTAGTATGGACTTCGTGTTCGACCTACCGCGTGATGCGGCAGGCAACACTGGGATTGTGGTCTTTGTTGACCGATTGAGCAAGATGGCCCATCTTAGCGGCAGTTCCGGACTCCATTGGTGGAGAAGGAACAGCAAAGTTGTTCATGGATCGTTTGTTTAGACAACACGGGTTGCCTGTGGCAATCGTCTCGGATAAAGACCCCCGTTTTACGGGTAAGTTTTGGACGTCAATCTATAAATTGTTCGGCACTCGACTGGACATGTTCACGGCGGATCAGCCGCAGACTGATGGTCAGAATGAACGCGTCAACCGCGTTGTTGGCGATATGCTTCGCAGTGTTTGTGCTGAAACACCCAAGCAATGGAGCACAATGCTCCCTCTCGTAGAGCTTGCGTTGAACAACGCGTTGCATGCCTCGGCAGGCTTGACCCCATTCTATGTGAATGGTTTGGTTAACCCTCGCGTCCTTTAACTCTACCCCCTGCTACATCAGGGCTTAGTGGGGGGAGAGATAGCCGAAGGCTTGGCTGATATCAGCCCTGTTGCTATGCGCAAACAGGTGGAAGCGTTTCTGTCAACGCGTTTGACGTATTACGTCGCGTCAAAGACGCTATGGCTGAAAGCCGGGGTGTTCAGAAGGAACACGCGGATGCAAAAGGCAGGAAAAACGAACATGAGTGCAAAGTGGGAAATTTGGTTTTATTAAACGCTAGGGATTTACCGACAAGTGCAGTGTCTGCGGTATACAAAACCAAACTGCGTCCACGCTTTATTGGACCTTTGAAGGTCATAAGCAAGATAGGTTTAGCCTATCCGCTGAACCTTCCGAAGAAGATGAGAACACATCCTGTGTTCTATGCGGGCTTACTTAAGCCATACCTTAACCCTGCCTCGATGGACTTCGAGGTTGTCCCCGAATCCTCGGTCGAAGGAGGCGGGTATTACGGCACCGGAGATGAATATGGACGCTGAAGGCGTACCAAGTGAGCATGGATCGATGTGTCACCGACTCCCGCCAACATTGACTGATGAGCTGGTTCGTCAACAGTTTCACGTCGAGCGTCTATTGGCGCGACGTCTTCATCAGGGCCACACCCAGTATCTGGTAAAGTGGAGGGGTATCCTCATGACTCATAAAAGTACGCGGTACCCCTACGGCAAGACTGCCCAGACGTTGTTGAAGCTTTTGATCCGGAAAATCAGAAGCGGAGACAGCAGTCGCCGGATGCTTCCTAGCACTAAGTGCTGTGGAAGCAAGGTCAGTAGTTAGGCTTCACCTCTGACCTTCTTGGGAAGCAGTTGCTGGTACCTCACTCGCGTGCAAGGTAATATTATCTGCTTCAGAAGCAAAATTACGGCGTATCTGGCTTTGTCTATATAATACGCAAAGAGTAATGACTTGGGGAGCTCAAAGAGCAAGTGGATATATAGCACGCTATGGCTCCATGAGCATGTGCTGGGCACCACGGTGCACTAAAATAAATGCAAAACATTTAGCTGCTATAAGCACGCTTTTATCATAATAAAGCTTTATAAGCAAATTTACGACACTTTGTGGCTTTATATAAGCAAGTGGTAAACAATGTTGTGCTTTATAAGCAAAGTAACACTGTGGGGCTTTATATAAGCAAGTGTAAAACGCTATGGAGCTTTATCAGCAGTGTACAACACTTTGGAATTATATAAGCAAGTGTTTTAAGCACTTAAAGGCTTTATAGAAGCAAGTGTTTAGCACTAAGGTGCGTTACAAGCACGTGTTAAACATTTAGGTGCTTTATAAACGAGTGCTGAACACAAAGGTGCTTTAGAAGCAAGTGTTTAGCAAACTGTGCTTTATAAGCAAGTTTTGTACACTTAGGTGCTTAATAAGTTAATGGTGCTTTATAAGCTAGTGTTATACACTATGGTGCTTTATAAGCTACAGTTAGATGCTATGGTGCTTATACGTTAAAGTGAAGCAGAAATGTGCTATATAAGCAAGTGTTGAACACTTAGGTGCTTTATAAGCTAGTGTTGGACACTAATGTGCATTGTAGCTAGTGTTCGACACTAATGTGCATTATAAGCTAGTGTTCGACACTAATGTAGTGTTAACATTACGGTGCTTTGTGAGCAAGTGTTACACACTTCAATGCTCAATCGTTTATACGCAAGTGTGTAAAACACTGAAATGCTTCAAAGAAAGTGCTAGGCACCTTGGGCTGTAAAAGCAAGTGTTCGTGAACACACAAAGGGTATTAATAATACCAAGTGCTAGGCACTTAACGCTTATAAGCAAGTGTCGTAACACTATAAATGCTTTAGCGTGAGTGTAATGCACTGTATGCTCAAGAAGCAAGTGTCGTAACACTAGGATGCTTGGAAAGCGTGTGTGCAAAGCACAGGTGCTAAAGGAGCAAGTATCAGAACATTGACGCTTTGTTCGCAAGTGCAAGAGCGGGCAAGCAAAATGAGTAGAAAATGAAATCGATGACTCCCAATAAGTGCAAAAATTCGTGGGTACGTCGGGTCCCACGGATTGGTGGGGAAGGGTGTAACGGGGTTACACGAAGGTGTTTCTTTTACGTACACACCCGCCACACCAATGTGGTGTGGCTGTACCTTGGGTACAAAAGTAGGTGATGTGACCGTACCTGAACTACGAGGGTTGCTGCTTCATAGGCTTCGAGTTCATTGGAAAGTGCAGTCATTTGGTCGAGTAGCCCGAAAAGCAGGAAAATGAAGTCGTGAGTAGTGCCGTGTAGCTCGTGATTGCAAGTACAGCAATGACATTAGCAAGTTTGTGTAGTATTAGCGGACATTAAGCACGAAAATACATTAGAAAAGAAGCGGATACAATACGTGAAACGAACAGCAAAATTGACTCAATATCTTGTCTGTTCTAGATGTGAGTAACAAGCATTGGAAGACTGACATTGTATGATAGCGAAAAAGTCTAGGATCAAAATGCGTACGGAATGAGTGTCGAAGTAGTTGTTGCGTTTACCGATGCGCCGATTTATAATGGCTGCTAGTTGGTTGCTGCCGGCAGCAGTCAAGTAGAGGGCAACAATCAAGCAGAGGCAGCACTCAGCTTTTAACCGCTATCACAAAAGCCATTCTAACTCCGCTGGCTATTTCAAACAAACTCAATGTCACAAGACACTCAGTTGTGGTACCGTTCCGTATTATTAGAGTCTTGGCATACGGATGTTTTCCGTCCAGATTTCCAAACTAGTGTCACATTTATGATGTTGATGTTTCTGGTCGGACCAGACAAGCTTCGAAAAGCAATCAACCTGAAGATTTGGACAATGCTCTAGAAGCTTAGATGACTGAATAAATGTATAGAAATACATATTGGCAGGTCAGGCGAAGTTTCATCTTATTATGCATAACCGATTCGGCATTTTTCACGCTACCAAACAATTGTCAGCAAGAATGGCTCGAAGACCATTTTGAAAACTGTGCAGGAGCATTTTGATGGTTGCTGTCGGCTTCAGTTTTGCTATGACTTTATGCAACAGTCAATCTTTTCGAAGTGCTAATGCTGCCAACTCGGATTCGTCACAAATGGGATCGGAGCGAATTGCAGGGAACTTGGGGGAAGGATTCGTCGATTTCGCTGGTTTTATGCTTCGACCACTTCGACGATATGAGGAAGTAAGGCGTGTACACCCATATATATTGGACGGTCATCCGGATCTCGCGGGTCGACTACCTCGGAGATTTATGAAACGTCCACATCAATACTATCGGAATCGTCGCTCTAAGAAATCGAGGCCAAAACATGACTCACCTGAAGTAGATGATGATATGGAAGCCATGGGCAATTTGTTTACGAAGCGTTTTGGCGCTGACTTCAGCATGGACGATGTTGCAAAGCAACTTAATTCATGGGTGTGGGACGGACGTACGAAGATATTTCGATTTATGACGACAACTATATGAACCTATCATATTTTGGGCGAAACGTTTTGGAGATGATGGTTTGAGAAAATTGCTTGTAAACCAAGGCATGAATGAAGTACTTTCCGAAAAAATAAAGGGAAACGCAAATGTTATACTTGGCAGAACAACCTTATGTGGAGCCAACTGATGTCCTCAAGCTACTACATGATGACGAAGGAAGATTAGACCAACTGCGAGGATCTTCTTTCAGGGACTGGGATACATACTGCATACATCGACATGTAGATGGATATCAGCTTCTGATCAGGACATGAAAGAGCGCCATAGCGAGGAGGAGATTGCTCGTTTTATTGAAGACCCCGCGAGCAAATTTGCAGAAAGAAAACTCCAGGCGTTTGGGTTGGCGCTGCTAAAGAATACAGTTGAAGATTGAGTCCCTGAAGCCGCATTTTCGTTGATGCAGCTCAATCGCAAGGGTTTCTTGACGAGCCGCTTATTGTCTCCGTGGGTAATGTACTTGAAACGTACGTTAGAGCAGGATGAAGTAACATTTGTGGTTGACAAACTGAAGGAATTGTACAAGTCCAAGGCTGAAGTTTTTACCACGTTAGACGCTGCGGATTCTTATAATAATCATTTGGTGAAATCGTTGCGGGGAGGGTGAAAAAATTTCCGCCAAGCTGGCAAATCTAGGCATTTGATGGTTTTTCGCTGTCTGTTACGAGGCAACTACAAAGAGTAGGCTTTTGAAGATTAGGTATTAGCTCTTGGTCTTGTTTGCTAGCTTCCACTTGTAGTTGCAGTAGCTTAAAAGCGCAATCAAAGTTGTCGCTGTTTGCATTCTATAAGAGCTGTTAATTTACGCAGCAGTGCGACGTAGCGTCTGTCTGACCTTGAAGTTTGTTTGAATTATTAATGAAGGTAAGAAGGCAAAAGTTGTTCATATCGATGTAGTTTGCTACATTACCGCCACTTGTCCGCCATATCCAAGATTACCAAGCATACTTCTATTTACTTCATACTCTACACAAATGTAAAAGGTAGCACTTGCATGTAAGCAGTTTTGCGCTAGTTTCAGCACCTGGTCTACATATCTACAGTGCTCACCCATACACGAAATTGATTTGTTACTGTTCGGCTACATCGGTGGCTTACCTCACAGCTGGGTCTGCGTCCGTTATCACGTTCTTCTATATCAATGATAGCTCACCGCACCAAGTGCCCATGCGCACCAGCTTGAATCATTCGCATCAATTCCTCAAAACGGGCACGCGTTGTGGGGATGAGCAGTGCACACTTCGCAGCAACAGTAAATGTCCAATAGCTTTATGATTTCTGCACCATTGCACTCTTCCTCAGCCAACGCTTTCAAGTCCCGTAAATGAATCACACACGCAGGTTCGTCCACTTGGTCAAGAAACGGACATGTTTGAAAAAAGGTTACCATGCGCTGTAACGCAGACTGCACATTTGAAATAGAAAGTCTTCACGAAGCACATGGTAGCTTCCTTAGTGTTGGGACTGGGCCGATAGCATCATGAAAACCTTGTTGATAGAGACACACAGCATTTGTTCGTTGTGCTTGTGCCTCTGCTGGGTCAGCGATGAGGTCAAAACGCCCTTTCATACCTGCGGCGCACATTGTAGAGATCGCGCAAACGCTTTGCGGCGAAGTGGGCCCATGAGGGGGAAAGGGGTGGGGGGGGAGGGGGCCCAATAAACAGTGATCGAACCATGCCCAGTTGCATCATGCTTGTTAGAACATCTTCCCACAAATCCACTGCTGCGACATCGAAGTCAAGCATGAGTTGACTAGCGCACCGCAATACACACGGTTCCTTTGAAAGATAACGCCGAAGATAACTGCGTGCTAAAACTGCTTTGTTGCTTGCCATGACAAATCCAAGCCATACGCCACCCAGTGTTCCTCAAACGTCACCATAAGTGTGCAATGCAATGTGTAATTCAGTAGTTCCTGAAAGAAAATGCCGGAGTGTTTAATGCCATACTTGGTCGTAACTTATCGCTTGACAGGTGCTTAGTACAGCTGGCCTAACCTTAAGATAACGCATAGCGCCCTCAGTTTTGCTCGAAATGTGACACCAGCTCGAGGCCACGATTCTTTTGCAAACTCGACGAGGACGTAGCTGAAAAGAATGTCGCCAAATGAATTTGCCACCCTTTACGCTAGCACTTACCAAGTACAATATCCTCTTCACAAAGTCTTCGTCAGCTCGATGCAGAATTTCATCTCAAACAAATTTTTCTTGGGATCCAATGTGGCTGACATGCATTCGTGTAGTGCACACGTTCGTCACAATATCACTCTACCGGTCTCTATGAAGAACAGGTTGCAGTCAAACTTCGAATCTGCTTGTTTTTCGGATTAATTTCGTGCCCCCTGCAACTACACAAACTCGCGATTGTCATTGCTGCTGTACCTACAACCACGAGCTATACAGCACTGCTCACGACTTTATTTCTCTGGTTTTCTGGCTACTAGAGCGGTTGCTTCCCGACCAAATTACTGCACTTCCGTATGAACTCGTAGCCTGCATCCTTTAACGCAGCATTGTTAGGTCAAGGTAGGACACGTATGCGGCAGAAACTGGCCTTCTTTGACTTGTCCAGGACAAGAAAAAAAACGAACAGGCTGAGTGCAGATACACCGACCGATACAGTACTGAGCGACAACATAGCTGGTGGACTGCGTAGATTTGGATAGGCGCTGGGTAGCGTCACAATGATCTTCACCACACGTGTCCGCAGCTGGCTATGGGCATATTGTCACAAGTTCCACCCGTTGTCCGTGGTACAAGAGCTGCTGGATACCTCCTGCTTTCTCGATGGCGTGCTGATAACTTTTGCTTAATACAAGAGAGTGTTACAGAGGCAGCAAAACGAGAGGATTACTCGGCTATCTTGGCACCCCATTTAAAATTAGGATTCATCAAGCGCCTTGCTGCCACTGACGACATCGACTACCTCCTGTTTCGTTGTACGTTTGCTAGTTCGCAATCCCTATGATTAGCTGCTAACATTGCTTGTGAATGTGATGATACATAGGTTGGCAAAAAAGCGGATGGATGCAACTTTGAATGCGGTAGAGCTTTACTACGAATACAATCCATTAAAAACCTTTCAAAGCCTGATGATAAAAAGATGCTGAAGACTTCTAAAGATAAACAGTGGAAACGCATTAATGAGAACTTAGCATCTTCAAACTCAGCACACCTTGTACGCTACCGGACGTCAAAGCAATAAAATAGCAAATCATATCAATGTCAAACTATTAAGTCGATTCGAACCCAACCGCAACATCTCGTAAACTCGTATCATGTGGTAATGTCCCTCTTTTCGGTAAAAAATATGCGGAAAAACACGTAGAAGCCAAAGAGCGTGACAATGTAGCCTACCATGAGAAATATTGCAGCCTTTGACATTGGTGCGTCCTCAGAAGCGTGATGAACTCCGGCCTGCACTTGTAGAATGCCACTGGCATTCATGGTAAAAGTGACGGGATGTACAAATTCACCCGCTTTACCAATCTTGTTTCGAGGAATTGCGAAGTTAAAGTAGCAAATGTGATCATTTTCCTTGGCAATCTTCTTTTCACCTTCATAGACCTCAACGGTGAGTCCGCGCTGATTGTCCTCATACGTCTGGAAGTACTTTGTCACCGTCGTTGGGATGCGTGCATTTCGAGGAAGAATCACCTCCATGCTTCCGTCCGCCGTCTCAAGACCAATGGACAATGGAAGGACGTCCATCATAAGCACGTCACGAAATACACGCTTGTCCACGCCACTCAAGATAGCAGCCTGGATAGCAGCTCCCTCACACACCACTTCGTCAGCATTGACGGACATGCAGAGTTCCTGAGGACACATGCATTGGTAAGCTTACCAAAATTTGCTATCAAAACAAGTACAGCCGACTTCAACGCACTTTGCCATCAAAAGCCTCTGAAATCATTGCGCGTAAAATCGGGATTTGGGTGGAACCTCCTACAAGAATCACTTCGTCAATGTCAGCATTTTTCGCTTCTGCTTCCTTGAGCACACTCGATACGATCCGAAGGCACCTGCATCCATCGACGGTTCAAACAAGATTAAAGTGTTTGTTAGTAACCGTCCCACACTTGCAAGAGTTACACAACGCCTCTCACTTCTTCCAGATCGGGTCACACAGCTCTTCAAACTTGCGTCGCATGAGAGTGAATGTAAACTTGGGCACAGCCGCAATGTCATGCACGACAATATTCGCTTGCTCCTTTTCCGAGAGTCTGATCTTTGCCTTCTCGACCTCTCTCTTCAGTCTCACCATTTCTCCATCCCCCACTTGTGCTCGAGTAACATTATGATGCTTGTACAGCACCTCCAGCAAGTGATCTACAAGCATGTTATCGATATCATCTCCCCCCAAATTCGTGTCACCTCCAATACCCAAAACTTCAAATTTGCCATCCTCAATGCTCAGCAACGATACATCTAGTGTCCCTCCACCAAAGTCGAAAACTGTCACTAATTTTTTCCCAGACAAAAACAACCCGTAAGCCATTGCCGCCGCCGTGGGTTCGTTTAACAATCTTACAGCCTTAAACCCAGCCATATACGCACTAGTGAGCGTAGCTTTTCTTTGAAAGTCACTGAAATATGCAGGAACTGTAATGACCACATTGTCAAAACTAACTTGACCGTCAAAATAGCCTTCAGCTGAAGATTTAAGCTCGGTGAGGATACAAGCTGAAATTTCTTCAGGCTGGACATTGACCTTCTTATTTCCTCGAACCGCTTGTACGGTCACATTTCCTTGAGCTGAAGGTACGACGTCATAGGAAGCATACATTCTAGCCACTTCAGTGGCTTTGCTTGCAAATTTTTGACCAAGTAATCTTTTGGCCGAGCGAATAGTATTTTTCACAGGTTCCGTTGTCTCTAAACCAATCGCAGCATTCCCAACATCTACATGTTGACTTAATGGATCAAACCTTACAATAGATGGTGTTGTACGACCTCGATCCAAGCGATTCTTTAAAATTTTGACATGATTACGTTCTACGTGCCAAATCCCAACGCCTGTATGAAAAAATCAAGTCCAAAACACGACATTATATAAGAGCGTAACAATACAATCATACAGCAAAAAGCAATCAATAATGAATAATGTACATGAATTGGTTGTGCCTAGATCAATACCAAGACACATGGAGCCATTAAATTGGTCGACCGAGCATCCCCAAGCATCATAGCTCATATTTGAGTTTTCGTTCCTCAATTTTGACTTTGGGTTCTAAATTTGGGTTAGGAAACGCATTCTGATTGGCTCATGAATGTCTTTGCTTGTCAAAAACTTGTCCTGACACTTTATTGTCTTCCATTCCTTAGTTTTGCAATGCATTTTTGTCCATGTTGTGGGAATATTTTGCTTGTTGAGTCAGATGTGGGTCAAAGAACTCGTCATCTCTCTCTCTCTTTCTCTTGTTTGTATTCTTTCTTACTAATTATATTTGTTGTGGTGTCTTCTTGTTCCATTTGTAGTCTGATGGCATGCGGTTTTTCTGTCAAACCTGTCCGTATTTGTTTCAAATCATGATAAGGTGGAGAAAAAGGTGCCACTTCAACGTAAACAGGTAGACGATGTTTTAGGAGGTGATGAAGCTTGGGACAATGTTGATCAAACAGAGAGTACGTGGAATTACTACATGTGGGCTATGCTATGGAAAGAAGAGTGAGGACTGATCAGATGTTTGTGTGTCTCTCTCTTCTCTCGTGTGCTGCACAAATAGCTCGCTGTCCTCACTGTGAGTTTAACAAGGCTTACTTTATGCAGATTCAGATCCGATCAGCTGATGAACCATCTACGACATTCTACAAGTGTGTACAGTGTAAAAAGCAGTGGAATGACTAAGTGATTGGTAATTCAATTGTTAGAGTGTTATCGTTTTTCTCAACTAGCATGTCAGACGGTTGGAGCCTTGAACACATTGACAATTGTCACACGTTCGCTTGCATTCCGAGCGCTGAAACGTTTGGCCAAAGTACGACATAAGTAGTTGACGACGGCACGTCGTTTTGTCCTCGCAATACTCGGCCATGGATCGGAGTTTTTCCATGTGCACAGCACGCGTTTTCTTAGTCATTCCCTTCTGAGGCATAAAAAGGATGCTGCGCAATTTGGACACGTCGCGTGGACTGTAAAATAAGATACACTGCGACGGTTTGCCGTCTCGCCCGGCGCGACCAGCCTCTTGGTAGTAGCCTTCGATGGACTTGGCTACCGAGAAGTGGATCACGAAGCGAACGTCCGGCTTGTTAATGCCCATCCCGTATGCAATCGTTGCACACACGATACTAAGCTGTCCATTCTGCCACGCTTCTTGCACCATATGTCGGTCCGTCGCGGACTGACCAGCGTGGTAAAAGTCAGCACTCAGTTGACGGTCGAACAGATAATTTGCCACATCTTCACTATCCTGCTTCGTCATGCAGTACACAATCCCTACCTCGTGGGGCGAATACGTTGTTGAAATAAACTCGTAGAGAGCCTCCATGGCCTTCTTGTCGCTAACACGCGGTTTGTCGCGCACTTCAAATGTAAGATTCGGTCTGTTAAAGCTCATTGAAAACACTAGCCCTTTTGAAATACGGAGTGAACGCTGCACACCTTGAATGACCTTAGGTGGCGCAGTAGCCGTCAATGCCATAAGCGGTATGTCTGGAAAAGTCTTTTTCAATAATCCTAGCTGACTGTATTCCGGACGAAAGTCATGTCCCCATTGACTGACACAATGAGCTTCGTCAATCACAAACCTCGCAAGTGCCTTATTGCGATATAAAATCTGTAGCAAGTTCATCATCTCGTCTGACTTAACAATTTTCTCAGGTGTCAAATAGAGTAATTTGACACTAGGTACAGGTCGTCGTAGTTCTGCCGTGATAGCGTTCTTAAGTGTTAACACTGTTTGACTTGTCAAAAATGCAGCTGGAATTCCACAGTGTGGATTTTGAACCAAAGCTGTAACTTGATCTTGAATAAGCGACAGTAGTGGTGAAACTACAATTGTCACGCCTTTTGACAAGATAGCTGGTAATTGATAGCAAAGACTCTTTCCACCTCCTGTAGGCATTAGTACAAAACAATCTTCACCACGCATTGTAGTCTCTATCACTTGTCTTTGATTCTGTCGGAAACAATCATTACCAAACACCTTCTTGTTTGCGTGAATCAATAAATCCTGTGGCTCTTGATCTGAGTCTAAATAGTAACATGGAGCTCCTAATGTCTCTACGGATGGTTTTTTCACCTGAAAAGACTTTGTAGATGCTACGAAACGTTTACGACTCTGTCGAATCAAATCCAACGCCGTCTTCGACGCTCGATTCGCACTATTGTCGTCGTCAGAATCCTCGTAGAACGAGCGGCGACGTTTCGAGTTTTGAGGCACGTCATCGAGTGTCAGATCAATGGCGTTAGCTGATGGATTAATTGCATCTTGAACATGGTCACGTGCTTGAGAGACAAACGTCTGGAAGTGCTTGTCGAGAGGTACGAAGGATGCAGCCGCCTGTGCCCCGCTATTGCGATATTTAACCGTCATATTTTCACGTTGCAACACCAAAATTTGGGCCAAACCGGAACATTTTGACGTTAGTATGTATTTTGAAACAGTTTCAAAGAGGATACCGGTTATTCAAGGTTTGCAACACATATCAAAGTCCTGGAATCAATATCTGACCAATCGATGCTCAGTATGTTCGAGTACTAGCCAATCATATCGTGTTACAGTAAAACGCCAAGGTTTTATTCGAATTTTCAGTTTGAATGGCAGAAATTACTAATACGATTGCAGATGCAGTAGCTGCTGCCTGGATACGGTGGCAGCGGTATCATCAGCTACACAATAAGCAAAAGCAGTTAAGCATAATAGAAATGGAAACGCAATTTGAATTAGTTGCTACAGGTCTCGTCGTAGAACCCGAACAACTAAAAAACCTGTTTCAAACTGATGCTGATCACTTGAGGGCATTTTTAACTCCGGTCCCATCATTTCAAGACAGTATCAATACCGTTAACCGGTATCATTTCACAGTAATATCAGTTTCCATGTTACTTCAGGAATATGTACGAAGAAACATCCAATCAGAAGAGCATATGATACATCTGTTAACTGGTTCAGTAACAACCCACGTCTTGCTGCCACTTTTACAATATAAATATTGCACTTCTTTCCATAATGCAATATTGCAATTATTGCAAATTTTATTGGTCTCGTCGCTGAAGCACCAATACTGCCACGAGACGTTCATACAGCTCTTTCATCAAGTACAGAAGCTATTATCATGTGAAGAAAACAACAAGAAGGAGTTTCCCATTTATTACAATTCATTATGTAAATTATTGGCAATGTTATTGCAATATCAAGTTAAGACATTCGAGGACAAGTGTATGGAAATTTGTATCGACGCAATAACAAAATGGCAAGAAGAAGCACAATTATTACGAGCTCTGGCGTTGCATATTGTGCCAATACTGATGGAAATTCAATGTGATATTGTCACAAGAACGAAGAAATGTGTAAAATTGCTGGAAATGGTCGGAAATGTCTGGAAAAAACCATCGGACCGTGACAATATTGTGTCCTATTATGAATTGCTGTATGTTGTGTGTATTGTCATACCAAAGGCTCCACGTGAACTTATTGGTGATGTAAAGCTACAAACTTTTGTTTGTTTTGCATTGCAGCACAAGGACGCTTTGTTGCGAAAACAGGGGCTACATGTTTTAAAAATGGCTTTTTCACATTGTGCATTGGTGTCGAAGCCGCAAAAGTTACATTTGTTAGAACGAAGACAAGAGGAAGAGTGGCTGGATACGTGGCAAACCTTTCTAACAGCATCTGACGTGATTCAAATGCACCACGAACAACATTTAATAGAACAAGTTTGGCCACATATTGCAGGGCTTTTGACAAAATACTTGATTGTCATTCAAAATGTGTTGGAGCCACAGCTACAGGAAAAAAGTGACCAGTGGCCGGTGCGACTGACTTTTGACTGGATGCAGAGTCTGTTAATGCGGTTGTTTGCACATGACAACCCTGTCGTAAAACGTCTTTTTATTTCAAACTTTATGGAAACCTGCGTTGGAGCTTGGCAGGTCTGGGAAGGACAGATGAGTGTTTGTAAGAATGTTGATCGCGACACTTCCTTCGCATGTACCTCTGCTTTCCAACGCTTTGTGCTCGACTACTTGCTGCGTGCCTGCAATGACCCGGTTCTTTTTAAACACGCGCATCGCACTCGTTTCCAGACTCTGGTGGCTGACTTTTTGGTATCCTTTCTTGTTTTCCAACTTGCAGAGTATGACCAGGTGCACGTGCTGGATGAGTTTGTTGCTGCGGTGAATGAAGCGATTTTTGGCGAAGCATCTAACAGCCATTCACCGGATGCTTTATTGAGCATGCTGCAAGTATTCCAATTCCCGCGTTTGAAATGTGCTGCCTCCTCCGCGCCACCAAAGATGCTGCTTAGTGAGGCAGCAGTTGACCAGCTGCGGTTTTTGGTCGATGTTCATGCAATGCAATCGTTTTCGCAAGCGACGCGAACTAAGATGCTTCGTGCCCTGAGTCACGCTCTTGCCGGAGGCTTTATTAGTGCGTCGACACTTTCGCTGTCAGCACTAGCACGTGTCCATTGTGTCTTTCCTGTTTGTAGTTTGATAGCTGACGATGGCGAGATAATGTTGCAGCTTCTGGCGTGGATGAAAGCTCCCACTGCCATTGGCAAATCGTCTAGCGCTTTGACAGCTCTGACATCTGCACTTCAAGCATACTTAAATTGTGAAGCGAAAGGAAACTCAGAAGGAGCTTTGCTCAGTCCACCTCAACTGTCGAGGCTGCTGCTTTTTACAGCAGAAGTCATACGCGATTCGAATGCTCAACCTACCGACAAACATCTTGGACATCAGAGCAATGTGAAAGTCGTTATCCGTACCCCACTGAGTGCATTGCTGCCCACAAGTCTAGATTTTGAATTGCACAGTACTCTACTTGTGCTTTTTGTTGCCAAGTTTGAAGAGCAAATCCAGGAACTTTTGGATAGTTGCGCCTCACTCTCATCGCAAAGTTTCACATTTGTATTCCAATGCAAAGACTTCTATTCCGGAAAAGTTAATTGCTCATATCTTTTTCGCTCAGCCATGAAAGTAGTCCGGCTTTGGTTGGATAAGGTACCATCACCAACGGACATTGATGTACTGGAATGTGGAGATCACGAAAGAGAAGACGCTATGAAACTCGTGGAGTCCGCTGCGTTTCTTTTATCTCGAATGAGTACACACAAAATGAACACTACAGGCGAGTTGAACGAAATGTCTGCGTTGAATGCTGTCTGTGAAGAGTTGAAACGAATTGTGGCAGCGACTGCAAATCACAGCTTATATGACTTGGCGTTAGCTACAAAGTGTTTGTCCATCATAGGGTCAAATGCTACTGCTGTAGACTCTCTTCCTGCATTTGAAAACGAACGCATTCTCCCGCTTCTACTTGCTCTTGACACGAGTCGGCGGTACAGTGGGAAGCTTGATGCAAAATGTGCTATTGGCTTGGCTACCAACAAGTGGGTTCTGCACTGCAACGTCATGAGATCATCGTCGTTTATTGACACAAAACTTTTGAAAACTACCTACGATGCATGTGTTGAGGCACTTCCTACGGCGGGGATGGACCCTCTAGCTTTGAGTCAAATGGTGAACGTATTGTCGCTTACACTTTCACAATTGGCCAGTCCGCTGGCAAACTGCCCAAATGTCATCGAGCAACTTGATGGTTTGTTTGAGGGCATCTGGATGGCTTATACCGACAGCAAAGCTAAACCTGATTCGCTTACCCGAGCTGTTATCACCTGCGTATTTCAGCCGGCTTTTCTCCTACGTCACGAGCTTAAGGGAACAATGAAGCACTGGATTGCAAAGTTTATTCACTTCGGCTCTCGACATAGGCCTAATGTGATTTTCCACCTGGCTTGTCGCTTGTGCCAGACATGGCGCGCACAGCCAGCATCAGCTTTGTCTTTTGCCGATGAACTTGTCGAACTACTGCTTTACAAAGAACCAGTGATCGACGAAAAAGGCAGCTATCACCGGACACTTGCACTCCGTTTCAGTGGTTCCAAGGATTTATACCAATTAGCTACAGCAACGCCAAGACAGCGGCAATCGAAAGCCATGCTAAGGACCGATTCGTGCGGCTGGTGGTGCTAAACTTTCTGGCTGATGTAGTTGTTGACGGTAGCGCTTTTACTACAGACACCCAGAACCTCATGGATGCGTTGTTCTTTCGACTCATTGAGCTTAACGTGACGCCAGAATGGCAGAAGCAGCATATGCTGAACAGCAATGGGTTTGGTAAGAAGTTGCGATCATGGCAAGCGCTCTGTATTGTCAGCGCGCATGTTACGAAATCGCAGTTGACTACGCTACTTCCCAAGCTTAAAGCTGCGTTTGCAGTGCCTCAACTACCCAGCGTTCGGTACTACATGGAGCTTTTTGGAATGCGAATGGCGATAAAGTATTCACGTGAGATCTGCTCGGGCCTTTTACTTCCGATGCTATGTGATTCTAATTTGATGCCACAAGTGGGTGCTTCCGTGCTGATTGTCTCTGCTTATCTCGTTCACCACAAGCTAGACGACATCGATCTTGATGTTGATTATGGAGAGCTGCTAGAAACGATGTTGCCGTGGCTAAACTCATCACACGGGCACACGCGTGTTTTGACCCAATATTTGCTGGCCAAGGTTCTTCCTCGCCATATTCACCAGCTTCAGTACAGCTCTGGTAATACGCCAGGCCTTCGCTTTCTGGAAGGCACCGTACGTTATCTGAGTAACAATAAGGAGTGCAAACGGATGATGCGTCGGCAAGCGCGCCAACTGGAGGACTTTCGTCCTGACTACGAGAGCTCATTACTTGGGATGCTCTGCTCGGGATTTATTAACGAGTTTGGAGAGCTCTTGCCGCGCGACGAGTCCCTCCGTTTCAGTGAGCAGCTTAAAACTGCAATGAACGAACTCTACGCCCAGTATCAAATTGAAAATTTTGCTCCAGCTCCATCACAAAGTAACACTTCTACCTCTGAGACCGGAACTGCAAGGGGAGCTCACACTGTGCAACGTAAAATTGATACGATGACAATGCTGCTCCAGGACAGTGCCCTGCCTACTGCAATGCGAGCTAATTTTGATGCGGCGCAGCGGGGTGGCACACTTAACGCTCGCCAACGCCTGCGGCAGCCCATCATCATGTGTGCAAGCTTGGTTGACAAAATTCCAAACCTCGCAGGACTTGCAAGAACATGCGAGATTTTTAATGCTCAGAAACTGATCGTGCCCAACCTGCGAGCGACGGAGCAGGACGTTACGTTTGCGACCGTCAGTGCCACGGCTCATAAGTGGATGCCACTGGAAGAAGTTCGACCGCAAGGTGATGATCTGCGTGAGGCGCTGCTACGCTGGAAGAGTGAAGGCTACACCATCGTGGCAGTCGAGCAAACAGGTTCCAGTGTTAGTCTTGCAAAATACATGCTACCACGCAAGATGGTGCTTGTCTTAGGTCGAGAGAAGGAAGGAATTTCCGTGGACATACTGCAACTCGTTGACGTGTGCGTTGAAATTCCGCAGTTTGGGTTGGTGCGCTCACTTAATGTGCATGTAAGTGGTGCGCTGGTGTTGTGGGAGTACACGCAGCAGCAACTCAAGTCTGGAGCTCTTGAGTCAACGCTGTAACAAGGCTGATAACGATGAGATGCTGAAATGTGGTGCTGTGACGAATGCTACGCAAGACAAGCAATTGTGCTTTTGTGGAGCATTATCGAAAAGCGGTGCCCCGCGTCAACGTGTGGCAACCATTATTAGGAAAAAGGCCATTGGACATCTTATGCCTCAAGCATTAGTTTGAATTGCTTCATAACAGTGAGTAGGCCAACACTTTGAGTGTGAAGCTGCTACGTTTGTGGTTTTATATACTGACTGATGCTTGTACATCTCATTCTGTTCGAAATGCAAAGCAATTAAGACAGCACATCTGATCAAATCAGTTGCCTTGCGTACCTTAGTGCGGCTCCGAAGACATTGACGATCGTTGATGGTGAAAGGGATTGTGACATCTCAAGGTTGCACTGCAGCAGCGTTTTTTTGAGCTTGAGAGACCAATATGAGATGTGGCGGGATGCTCTAGCACGCTCTAACTTATGTAACGAGCCTCATTTTGAGTTGCATGCCAAGCTTCCAAAGATCAATTGGCGAACAGGTAGTGGATATGCCGCTGGTAGAGCAAAAAAGCAGAGTATTTGCCTGAAGATGGCATGGACCTTACCACTGTTTGGACGTTCCTATACAAAGCAGCAGCACTTCGTGGTGTCACCCGGAAACGATCAAGCTCATAGTATGAGCATAAGCTTTTGCTGTCCTCGCCTACGTGCTGGCAAACACAAGAATGTAAGCGCTTTCGGTGCTATTGGCTACGAGTAGAATGTCACCTGTGACACGAATATGAGAATTTAAGTTTTGGTACGTGAACGAACTCATTGCGGTTTCCTCAAATTCGACTTTAACAATGCGACTCTCCTTTGACTGAGTTTGAGGATTCGTAGAGTGTAATTGACTGCGTGTTAAATTGCGTTTTTCTTTACGAGAAAGCAATGCAGTGAGGTCTAGTGGAGTGTTATAGGAAGCACTACGTCTGCCATCTAGGCGGTGCATGGAAGGAAGCATGAGGTCAAGAGGTGTTAATGGGTTGAACAATATGTGAACCTTGTACGAATCAATCCGATTATCATTTCGTATTTGTCATGCGTACTTGTGGCACTTCAAATTGCTGTGTACCCATTTGAAATGGCTAGATTCTCTTATGTATTGGAAATGAAGCGCAAGCTAATTCGGCAATACCTATAGCCTGACATGAGTTTAGATTGAGCTGAAAGGGTGGTAAGTGTCAGCTGATTGATTGTCGAGAACAAGTTGACGATGGCCTTTGTAATGGCGTTGGTCGTACCTTGGAAGGTGACCAAACAAACAATATTAGGTATAGCCAAACTATATCTTCTATGGCCAAAAAGTGCAGGTGGTCGTGCATCTGCATGCACATAATCGCTCAAGGGCGCACACTAGTTGCTGGCATAAAGGTTTTTGCGTGATAGCTCTGGCAATTGATTCTTTTTCAAATGCTTTCGTCATTGTTAAAATCAACCGTGATGGTGATGGTGATGGAACTCAGCATTTAGCAAAGATCGAGAATCGATGTCTGACCCCGATGGGAACCTCGCATAAGGTCACTTTGAGATAGGCTAGTCTTGCAATGGGTAGTACATCCTGGTAGACACGATATCCCCAAGTTTAGATTCCACCTTTTCGATGCACGGCATCATGCGCAGGCGTCCATATTGCTCATTGCCTCCAATTCTCTAGGAACTTGCTGATGGCTATGAACCAGTCGTGCGCTAGAGCGCCGTCAACAAAGGATCCGTACGTGTCGGCATGCTGTATATGCTCGGGCCTCGAACAATGCTATACTTGCTAGCATAAAGTCGAGCGTGAAGCTCGTGCAACGCTACATTGTGAGTTCCAAATATGCACAACCAAGAATTTCGCTAACAGAAGTGCAGCGGAGCTGTTGTCGGCAATAAAGCCCAACATCTTGTCAATGCAGACAAGATACGCGATTATATTAACAAATTCATTAGCTCTACGTAGTCGGTCAAATCGCCAGAGACACGACTTTGCTCGACTTATAGATAGCTCCAAAATTACTGTTTTTTTGTATGGAACAGAATCAACTAGATACGCTTTTGCTTTCTCTAAGCCGCTGCACTCGCATATTTCTTCTTTTGCAGCGACATGCAACCTACCTTGACCCTAACGCCGCAGCATGTTGATTGATCTACGCTAGCAGCAGGGCATAGGACCGGGAATCGACTCTTTAGTGTGCACGAACGAAGTGTTGATCTCGCCACCACATAGGTTCAGTGGGTAGGTACATCGCACAACATTCGAGACCAATACTTTCCCGCAATAACCAGCTCATGAACGTATGTATACCCACAAAATCCATCTATGACAGAAGAAAGTTCCTTCTGCAACATTCAATCCACGCAAGTCGACCAAATTTAATTCCTTACTTATTGTTGCCCGCCCATCAATGATCGAGCAAACCAAACCTTGAAGAAGCTACGAAAACTAACAAAATGCAGATTGTTTTGCAGCACGCAAGTCGTTACTTCTTTGTTCTTGTGATGATGTACTTCATATCATTTGATCCTAGTTTCTTATCAAGCCATTGCATACGTTCCGATAAGAACTTTCCATCCATTTTTTGGCTTCATGACGCCAATTTTAGCAAAGTCAAAGTCATCTTCAGTAAATCTTACCAGTGGTACCTTACCTTCGATTGCAGTTGCAAGTCTTGAAAGCATTTCGAGCAGCTGCTTGGATACTTGATCTTAGGTACTTTTTCAATCAAATGCACATCTAATTAGTATTCAAGTGATGGAATTTATTTGTGGTTAGAGCAATGCAAGCCAATACGACCTGGTTATTCGACTGCACTTTCTCCACAACGCTTTGCGAACAACAGCGAAGATTGTTTGTGCTGGTTTAAGTGTAAATGTGCATTCATGCATTGTAGAAAGGGTGGACAATTTCTTACATAATCGATACAATTAATGGTGGCAGGTCCATGGAAGTACTTCCTCGCTCTGAATATCTCCTTTCTATGTAACGTGTAGATCATCTGTAGAGATGGACGACGTTTGTATTATTTACTGATAATGAACTACTTCCTATTAACTCATTTCCCATTTCGCTCGACGACCACAGGATCTATAGTTATTAATCAATATCTTCAGTCGACCTTTTTTTTGTCGTAGCATTAATCAGACAGACACTGCCACTTTTGATCGATTCTATTGATATGGGTGTTTTCTTCCGGCTTCTTGACCACCATGAGGCTATTCAGCAAAAAACCTCGTCTGAACTAGCGCTGGGCAATACGATGCAATGCTGGGGCCACAAACCCCACTCTACTACCATAACAACGTGAGTGCACTTAGAGCACCGAACGATAGTTGTAGACGAAAAAGTATCCAGCAAACTTACTTACCTTGTCATTTGTATATATTCTGGCTTGAAGCAGACATGTAGTGACGACACATGCGTTGTTGTTACAACAAGACTACGTCGACAAGAGGTTGGAGACGTGCTGCCTGTCGGAAAGTAGCAAGTATCAACAGCTCGATGCTTCCGTACTGCAAAGCGCCACGAGCCAACGTCATTCACCCAAACGTTTGGCTAGCTTTATTACCACACCGAGTCGCAGTATAAAGCGTCAGCGGATTTCAATAGATTCCGGTAACCAATCAGTCAGTCACGCAAGCGACAGTCCTTCGATTGGTTTTCCTCAATCGTTGCAGTACGCGTTGCCAGGCCTGTCAAGTCATGACACGCTCTATGTGCTACATGCACTGCGTGTCATACCCAGTGAGCTGCGTCACCTTAACGGTAGTGCCAGCCGTAGCCGTCTTAGACGCCGTTGCAAAGTGCGGCAGGTCTTTGGATGGCGACATTTGCTTTGCCAAGAAAATGACGATGAAAAAGCTGCCCGCCGTGTGGTCTGGAAAAGCGCCAAGGCGCTAGACTCCATGAATATGCGACCTTTGGCTCGCCAAATCTGGAGGGCAAGCACGGAAGCCACTGGTGGATTGAACGAGAGAGAGACGGGGGAAGTGCTGTACACCGTGAACCATATTGCCCGGGTTGTTCATTCGACAAAGCGCCAATATGGTAGCCGTCGTCGTGCTCGTGAACAAGTTTGGATTGAATGTTACCTAGATGACGGAATGCAGGTCTGCGTGGCACGCAAAGAGCTTCGACAGTTTGATGAGTATCGCGCACCTGAGACATCGGCAACTGAATGCCAAGGATTTCTAGTGCGGCCAATGTACACGAGGGCGATTAATGCACAGCTAGTGGGCTGCTCACTGCAATGCCTTCGGGCAGTAGATGCACGTGATTGTGGTGTCCGGTCCGCTACAGCTTTAAAGCAACGAATGCTTGACGATCTCCCGCAGCTGACGCTACAATGCGAAGAGGATTATCTTTACGATTTAGTGCAGGCACCTCAGCTACTCCTAGACAGTGTCTTTGCTTTGGGTACATGTAGTGTAGGTACATGAATTGGTCGGTAAAACTTGGAAACAAATGTTGAAGGATTTTGTTTAAGCGTTGTTTGTTGATGCGAGATATTTACCGGTATCAGAAAGTATTGTCGGACTTACGCTACATTTACTTTATAAACCAATTTATGTTGTTGTAAAGGTAACGTTTAGTGATGAAGTCGCGGAAAAGCAAAGCTCTCGGCTAATCTACTGCAACAATTGCGCCACGAGGATATGGACATTATTGCAAAGCTCGTATCACCATCTAAGGTGCTACAAGACAGTTGTGGTCGAGAGGATATGGCAGAGCTTGATCGTCCCCAGCAAACGTTGTGTGTGGCAGATTCGTTGCAAAGCTTTGCTGGAGAGACCCAGCAACCAGTAAAGGATCTACTGATGCAATGTAACACACTCTACAACAACTTTTTGTTTCTATGGATGAACAACTCGGTGGTTGTCAAAGGCGCGCGCAAGGAGTTGGTATTGGCTCTTGCGCGGCTGGACGTGATAGAAAAAATTGACTTGGAGCAGGTATTGGCGTTTTAAACAGGTGTTTCGTTGTCCCCATGAAGTTGTCTTACGAATCATCGGGATGAAGATTGATTGAATTGCTATGGAAAACAAATGACGGGAAACCAAGTGGCAAATAGATGCTTTGTGAGTTAAAGAAGATGAATTGATAAAGTATCTCTGGAAAAACGTATATCATAAGCATACGCAACCACGAGAAAAGATCCATAGAAATAGTAAAGTGTCCGAGTAAATGATACAAAGGTAACTTAAAGTAAAAGAATGGGTTCCAAACAGTTCGTAAGAGACCGCAAGAAACCCAAGAAATACTGGATATAAATCTATATTCTTCATAACAGGTCGTGAATGAACTCGTTTTCAGCAGGTCAAGTAGCTTGGTTAGACGATGTCTTCAACGGCACAATAACTTTGCGTTTCTATTACACGGCAACCAAGATGACGCATCTAGTGGTGACATGAAGACAATCCTACCATGTGCGAAAGGATAAAAATGACCCGTTAAGGCCATCTTCGACCTATCAAGACGTCTATACACGTGTTGAAGTTCTTGCCTATACATCTCTCTTGCAATGACACAAGAGGTGGTATCGCCACAGCTGGCGTGCAAGAATTTGCCGTACGGGAAGCTTGAAAATACCGCCGGTTAAACCAAACTCAACTACAAGCACAGAGTTTGATGTGTGGAACAAAGTAGGGCATGAACTGGTTCTCTATGATGCCGCAAAAGTGGACGCCGTCGTTTCTAACAGCCTTTTTTGACTCGTTACAAAGACCGACTGTTCCAACACTAGCGCGTATTGTTGACGTGAATGCCGCAAGATTCTAGTCTGGCCAGTGTGCTCACAGTAATAATGGAAGTACCGGTATAACAGTGTCTAGTTGGCGTTTGGTATCGTCAACTCCCGCTCATGCACCCACATGCTTTTTCTTATACAGCGCGACGTTTCGACCAAGTTATTTGAAAGTTGCGGAAACGATCATATGGAATGTACAGTAGCTCTAGTTCTTGGTAATTCAATTCGACCGGTCAATACAAATAACTGCAATCTTTACGTGATTGATTGTCAGTATTAATAAAGCCTACAGTGGTACATGTTCCAATGAAATTTCGCATCCAAGGCCCTGCGCAATTTGGCAGCTGGAGCAAGCTTAGTATACTCAAATCACAGAACCGTAGTACTCGAAAATTGAGAGACTTGTGGATGCACGGCTGCAAAGTGGCTTCAATGACTTTATATCTGCTTCATATTACAAAACTGTTTAAATGTAGAAAACTACCTTTTTGCAGTTGTATGCTTACCGGTTACATGGGAGCGTACCGGTGCGTAGCCACCAGACGGCGGTAGGTGTGCAACGAGCCAACAGCAATTCTTCCTGCTGGTGGTGTTTTTTTATGCATCGTAGTGAGGGTTGTGCAGTGTTTATAATGCATACAAAAGGCCTGACGTCAGATTATGGGACGTACGTTACGCATAGGGATCTGCAGGATATTTTTGGATGTTTCTGCTAGCCGCAGTCGTACGTGTCGCAGAATCATAAGCCAATGTGGAAGGTGGTCACATTCAGTCTTGCTCTTGCATAATATTACCTTTTTTTCTTTGGAACATTCCGTGTTTTCGTGTTATTTTAATAGCAGCAGCGCTTGTTTCATCTACGTGCAAGTTTTGGCGCCGAATTTTCTAGATGTCTTACCTGCACTGGCTTTATTGCGCCCTTCTCTTGTGATTTGTCCAATTGGAAACAGAATTCCTGTATCGTCTCTTGCTCTTTCCCACGTGATATACAATCAGTATACATCACACGGTATTTTCCATACAAATACAAAGGTATAGATTGTATAATTTATCCGAAAAGTATTCGCCCACATCTCTCTCACCATTCGTCAAGTAACGCGATCAGTTCATTACGGAATTTGCCAGCAACCAAACACTCGCTTCTTTATTTGAATCTTGAAGTGATCCTTACTGGTTACTTTGTTGTCCGACATCAAGTGTCCTTTTCTTCCATCCGTCCATTTAACGTCCACTTTGGATGTCTGTGAAGAGTTCGTGGACTTTTAATAAAAAGTACCCCGTGTACTTCGCTAGCCACTAGGTTCCTCTCTCTCTCTCTCGCTCTCTCTACAGCTTTTCTTTCTCTCTCTTTTATCAAGACAAGAGCGCTAGTATCTCTATAGTATGATGACTCAATTAGAGTTACTTGCTCGCGCTACTCTACCTCCTACACCTTTTCGTGCATTGGAATCATATGTAAAAGCTGATTCCACTCTTTCCCATCGTCATCTTCATGGCAATACATTATTATGTCGTCCACCAGTCGTCACTTGTGCTGCGTATGATACAATTGAATGCAAAGCGCTTATTCTTGGGTGTGGAATTGCTGGCAGTGCAACAGCATTACGTTTAGCTAATCAAGGTATTCAAGTGACCATGGTTGCAGCTGCAGAAGATCCGAATAATTGTGCCACTTATTATGCTCAAGGTGGTATTATATACAAGAGTGAGGATGATACACCGGCTTTATTATCATTGGATGTTCATCGAGCGGGTGCAGGCATTTGTGATGATGTTGCAGTTCAAAAGTTGGCATGTGAAGGACCAAAGCGTGTGGAAGAGATGCTATTGGAAGTGGCCCAAGTCCCCTTTACTCGTAAAGATGATGGAGAACTTGCATTGACATTGGAAGCATCACATAATCGTGCACGTATTTTGTATAAAGCTGACCATACGGGTCGTGCGATTTCTACGAGCATGGTACAAGCAGTGCGTGAGCATCCAAATGTGGTGCTACTGACTGGTCGTACTGCTTTTGAGCTCGTCGTTAATAGCGCTGGTGATTGTGTTGGTGCACTTACAGTCTCGACAAAGAATAAAGTGGAGTTTTATCGCTCTCATTTTACACTACTTGCTACTGGCGGTATTGGTGATGTGTACAAGAATACGTCAAATCCGGAAGGTGCTCGTGGTGAGGGCATTGCTCTTGCTGCACGTGCTGGTGCAAAGCTCAAGAATATGCAGTATGTGCAGTTCCACCCTACTACGCTGTATATTCCAGGCGAGCGTCGTTTTTTGCTGACCGAAGCACTGCGTGGCGAAGGTGCTATATTGCGAAACAGGAGCGGTTGTGCCTTTGCCAAGGACTATCATCCTGATGGTGAATTAGCTCCACGTGATGTGGTTGCCCGACTTATCTTAGCGGAGATGGAGAAGCATAAAGAGGTGTGCATGTACTTGGACATTTCGCACAAAGACGCGAACTGGATTAAGAACCGCTTCCCGACCATTTATCAACACTGTCTTGACCATGGTATTGATATGACGAAGGAACCAATGCCAGTCGTTCCGGCTGCTCATTACCATTGCGGTGGTGTTGAGGTTGATTTGCAGGGTCGTACATCGGTTTCTGGTTTATATGCTGCTGGCGAGGTGAGCTGCACTGGTCTTCATGGTGCGAACCGTTTGGCTTCGACTTCTTTGTTGGAAGGTTTAGTTTGGGGCTGCAGTTCTGCTGACGATTATATGAAGCGTCGTAAATTTTTGAAGTCTGAGAGTTTTAAGAAAGAGGATAATCCGTTTGCCAATCTGAACGGCTTTCGAGATCCGTACCCGAACGAGGTGGAGGAGGTGATGCTGGCAACTCAGCGCATCATGTGGGAGTCAGTGGGCCCCATTCGCACAAAAGCTGGCATGAGTAGCGCAGTGGATAAGCTAGCACTCCTTGAGGTCAAGGCAGACAAGCTGCATCAAGAGTGTCGTGTTACCCGCGAGACCGCGGGGTTGCGCAATGCTGTTCGCACCGCCAAGGAGATAGCTTTAGCGGCGCTTAACAGCCACGTGTCGGTGGGAACTCACTATATCGTGCAGGCGTAAATTTTCATTTCTTTTACGATCACGTATTCATTTACTGCATTAGTCGACTGATAATACAAAAAAACGCTGGCAACTTTCACACTACACTTGCGCTTGCATGGTCTGAAGATTTGATTTGGAATAATGTTACAGTCAACAGTTCTAGCGTATGAGCAATATGCGTCAAGTTTTAGAATTCTGGACTTGTACGATTGACGATGAAGAGGCCCGCCCATTTTGCACATTGTAGCATGATGCTTGTCCACGTGAAGCTTCATTTGTAAAGATAAGCGCCATTTTATACTCCTCGATTTAATTCGACACCGCTTTCTTGCGCTTATAAATTGCATACTCCGCATAATGAACGTATCGTGGCGTGAGCAGAGGGATGTAAAATGATCGATAAGGTGACTTGGATCGCTCTGCGTCGAGAAACTGTTCCGAATACACAAGCTCCCACGTTGCAGGCTCCTCCCAGAATTTGATCTCTTTTTGACTCGGCAGGTTCAAATCCACTACAAAGTCGCAAGCGTCAATGGACACATATCGGCTAGGTTCTTCGCGGTTTTGGTTATTCATAGCGCTGGGAATAATTGAGGTACCGTTCATATGCTCCTCAAAAGGCTTTGGTAGTAAACCTGAGAACGATGACTTGACAAACTGCACCTTGGTATTGTTGGACGGAATAAAAAAGCTGGTCGGAAAACGATACCATTCCTTCGTAAGACACAAGTTCACTGTCGTTGTCGATGCAGTTACACCGTCATAAAACATGTCAGTCTGAGGATTTGGGAGCAACTTTGCATACAAATGTTGGTACACGCGAAGCGGAGCGCTGAAGTTGACGACATTGCTGACAACTCGAGAAACAGATAGCAGCGAATAGACACCGAGCGTACCTAGTACAAACAACTGCGAGAGTCTGTTGTTCAGAACACGGATGTGACTGAAATATTGCCCAATACGATACACCATTGCGCTCAACGTAGTTGCAGAAGCCAAACAAAATAGTGGGTAGACTGGGGACAGAAATCGTTCCTCCTTGTGTGCCTGAGAAAACATAATCACTACCCAAATGTACATGGGAGACAAATACATCACCAATTGCATTTTTCTAGTCTTGTAGTGACTAGGAAGTACAAATACAAAGATAACGGCTGGTGCGGCCAATATCGCCACAACATTAAAGTTGAGAGCAAGATTCAACAAGTAATAACTCATTGGTTCCGTTCCGTAAAGCGTTGAGTCCGTCTCGTTACTCAGTACATTGTACACAAAAATATTCCATGCTGGTAATACCCAGCGTTGATAGTAGTTAAAGTTGACAAGTAACTCAAGTACTAGAACGATTCCACCCATAGCTGCACCGACTAGAATGCTCTTGATCAATCCACGCGTATAGAGTGTTTCAACTGTGAATGGAATGAAAAGAACACCAACGTATGGCCAGCCACAAAGCACGGCCACAACTCCGTAAAAGAGAGCTAGATAATGACTCTTGTTCATCCACGCACTAGTAAACAGCATGACGAGCATCATTGAGAAACTGCTGGGTAAGAAAGCGGTGCTCGCATGAAAAATACCAGTATTAAACAATAAAATAAACAATAGATAGCAGGCAGTGCGTTGTCCAAAGTGTCTACTAGTAGCATAGTAGAATAAAGCCTCAGCGTACGCACAGATGAGACCCAAGACTGTACGTAGACCGTAGAACAGCAGCAATTTTTGGTCGACCACAAGTCCTAGTATAGGGAAAAAAACGAGAAGTTTCATGACAACATAGTGAAGTAACAGATACAAGTAGGAACGTAATGCATACGTTGGAGAATATTCCCACGTTTGAAGACCAAAGCGATAGAGTAAATAATGCAGCGGTTCCCAGTAATTAAACGTCTCGTCACAATCGACAATGGGATTTAATAATGCAGAAACAATACGAAGAAAAGAAAGTATTGAGAATGCGTCATTTATCGATGGAAGCCATAGTAAACATTCATCCAATTCCTCATTATGTGTCGCTTTAATGCTACTATCAAATGCCTTTGATTTTGACTTGATGACGCATTGACGCATGATGACGAAGATGATGATGAATTGTAAATACTTTACCAAATATAGTGTGAAGCACGCTATTTACGAACTAATGGTCTAATGCAGATTAACAAGTACCTTGATTGAGCAATAGCGATGAGCAGGACATTGTATTCATACATGAACAATCAGTGACACTTCTTTAATCTTGATCTTGATTGAATAATCCATACTAATGCTATATTCGCTTGTCCTTTCTTCATGATCTATATGTACATCCACATACCACATGCTTTACATTTGCCAAAACTCGTTAAATGACTGCGCATCGTCAATAGCAGCCTCTGTTGCTGCTCGGTCAATTCTGTCCCGAATCGTTCTATATCTTTCACTCCTCGTTGTATTGTTGTCTGTTGTGGATGTAAACTTCATTTCGCGTAGATTCGTGCGCTCAACAACACTTGAGTCACTTGGTACTAGACCACCTCGACTCTTCCTGTTGGACACACAGTTTGTCGCTGCATGTTCCTTGTCTTGGAGCTCGTTGTGATATATTTGTGAATCAAAAAAGGTCTGCCATCCTCGTGCATCTACAGAACACAACAGTATTGTCAGAGCAAGTTGTAAGACGCTACCAGTACAGCGTTCTCTCACCATTGAAATCGGGAAGTTTGACCTGCAGCAGCTCAGATACAGCATCTGACACGGCGTTTCCATTCACGGCTTCCGAATGTCGATCATTTCGTTTCCTATGTCCGTCGCGATACGCTCGTACAGGCTCAATCTTATCACCATCAAAGGTTTCCCACGTTCGTAAATTAGCTCCATTCGCTATCGTTGGCGTGGTAGGTGTATCTGACTGGTCACTCAACCAGCTCAGTCTGTCCTCGCTCGTCGTTCTCGAACGACTGCAGTGTCTCTTCCTGTTTCTTGCTCTGACGTAAGGAAGTAACGAATATACCAACAAAGCTGCTACTAGAGTTCCACCAAACAAAGCACTAGCTTGACCAGCGCTCGTCGAGTCACAAGTTTGCTGTCGTTCTTCCTTTTCACATTGCAACTGCTCAACAAGTGAAAACGCTCCGATTTCTGGTGGGCACATTTCTAATTCTTTGTTGGGATTACTAGAACCGGGTGCAGGAAGCTCTAAATAGAGTGGAAAAGTCGTATTTAATTGCGTATATGAAGGTGCTGGTCGTAGTGTAAGACGATAAACTAAACAAAGACCAAAATGCAAGAGAGCATAGAGTAAATTTCTTCTAATAATCCAAACAAAACGCTTCAATAGACGAAAAAACTGTACCATAATGTGCGCAACTGAGTTGCATGATAATGTCGACGTCTTTTAGTGTTACTCTTTCTTCTCGTATGTGTTGCCAATGTCCATTGAAATTTAAGTTTAATTGATGCATATTTTGCTCTGTTATTTTCATGTCAGACAAGTAAAAATTCGTCATTTACACATTTACCCCGCAATATGGTTTTTTTCAAGCCGGAGATTACATAAAACAACGTCGTCTTGTGGCATGAATCGGTTGATGGTAAACGCCGCGGCGGTGCTAACCATTAGAAAAGGACAATTAACTGGCTCTGCACGACGTAAGGTCTGAATATATATATACCCAGCTTTACAATGTCGCGACAGTATAAAGTCCAGCTTAATAAAAAACAAACAGGTGCTACTGAATAGAGGATGTGAGCGACAATTGACGCTGTCACACATGCAAAATCAATGTTATATACAAAAACCAAGACATTTACTTGTCAGCAAGTCTTTCCTGATACATGGCGTTGCAGAGACATGGCACGTAATAGATGTTCCGACGTCGTCTGACGCGTGCATTGTAATGCCAATGTGATGTGTACAAGCGTTTTTTTTCGCTCTTGATGTGCAAAAAGGTTCAATTTCTTACGGTAAGGGGCAAGTAGATTGCTACCTCACCACGAGTCTAGTCGTTACGATGATAATGAATTCTCCATCATGCCATATGCTCGGTCCAGCTGGTCAGTACTTTTGAAGCCTACTGCATTCACTGTAACGCCCTGTTTCATTCGTTTTGCAAAGTAATTAGTTTCCTAAGGGCAATGACATATTACATTGAGTCAAGCCTGGTTTTTGTAAATATACTATTATACAGGTTCTTGCAAACCGGTCACAATCTGATGTTCCTTCCGCCATTTTTTTTCGAACAATCTTGACCTAGAAACTCATTAAAAAGCTCCATCCAATGCTCTACTACTCATTCAACAACCAGCAACGTCTAGCGCAAGTCACCTATAATTACAATCACCATGCAAACCTCTTGCCAATTGGACTATACTGTCTCTGATCGAGCACGCGCCTACGCCCATGAGGATATTAAACTCAACAGTATCAGCATTCTCAACGATTCAACAAGTAGCAACTCATGTACTGTCAAGGATGAACCCATCATACCAGTAAAACAGCCCGTCGTGTACGAGTCATCATGGTACAGCATAGGACACAGTTCCATGGCCGCCGACGTTCGTATCCCAAGTTTCCTTATTCCATGTTCAGCTAGTCAGCTAATGGATGCACGTTACAAGTCCCGGAAGTTTTCAAGTGTGATTGCTGATGATAGAAATTCCGTCAGTCCTGCTGCTTAGAACGCAGTTGAAGCATGTCGTATAGTGTCTTTAATATATATTTTTTAAAAAAAAAAAAAAAAAAAAAAAAAAAAAAAAAAAAAAATTTTTTTTTTTTTTTTTTTTTTTTTTTTTTTTTTTTTTTTTTTTTTTTTTTTTTTTTTTATTAATAATTTGTTTTTTGGTTGTTTGTTTTTTTTTTTTTTTCCAAAAAAAAAAAATAGTCCATAATAAAACTCATCAGCTCATGTGACTTGCTTCCTATTACTTCGAAGGATCAAACTGTAGCAGCATTGCACGCTACTCACTCTTTCTTTCTTCGATCCAATTGATCAATATTGAATCTATACTTCATTGTGAAATCTGGCCAACTATCCTCACCTATAACCTGCTATTTCTAGCCTTCTCACACAGATCCCCAACGTAAAGAGATATCACGTGTGTTCATTAGCTGATATTTATAACATCTCATTAGCTCTAATCACACAAGTTTGTGCATTCTTAACCGTACAAAATACAGGGTTCTTTGTCGATAGCTGCAGGATAGTATGGACGAGCTTCACGATGCCATTCAGGACGCGCAGTACATTGGTGCAGTTACAAACTCTCAACGAGGCCCGAGTGCAGCGTTTTACAACCCGTCACGTAATGAACTTACGCAGTTTATGAAGATTCAGAAACGTGAGCTAGGAGAAGACTGGCTTGACCTTGAGAATTTGCTGGATATGCCACTCGGCTTCTACTTTTTCGGTGGTTTTGTAAAGTAGAGCAGCACAGAAGTTGCAAAAAGCTCAATTTTTTGATCGAGGTGACAAAGTTTCGCTTGCTGCAAACTGCTGAGCAACGTGCTGTCAAGGGAAGAGAAATCTGGGATTTATTTATTGGAAATGCCACGACAGA
This sequence comes from Peronospora belbahrii, assembly GCA_920618645.1. NCBI lineage: Eukaryota > Oomycota > Peronosporomycetes > Peronosporales > Peronosporaceae > Peronospora > Peronospora belbahrii. The sequence goes on along the minus strand of CAKKTJ010000208.1, from coordinate 182,645 downwards.
AGGTGACTCAAACACGACACCACGACAACATGGATTCACGATATGGTCGCCAGACAGAAGGAGAGATGCGGGTCGTCTGGTGTCGCCACCCTCTTCGTTATCAACATCAGCAGAGACTGATTATTTATCTACTTGTACCGTTTTACATAGTCCACCGGTGAGTCGACCATGTTCTTCGCAAACGTCGGTAGGTTTTCTCGACGATTTAAGCGTCGCCTCGAAGACGACGAATGGGATTGTATTTTGGCGCAAGAATGAGTCTTCGGTAACTCGAGAAAATGCACGGAGTATGTTCAGTGTTGTGGCGACGGATGCACATGCACTTGGCGTTGGCGGTGAAGTAGTGCACCGGTTGAGCGCGGTGTTTAAGTGCAAACAGTCTGTGTTAGAACCTGATGTGGATCGTAGAGACTTGCTAGATTGCGTTCGAGATGTCAGTTTGCCAGCTTGCCCTACTGCTAGCACTGTGTCTTTAAGCGAACCGAACGATCTTGGCTTGAAGAATAGCATGGAGAACTTGGCATTTAAAACTCGAAGCCACAAGCGCTTGAACGTGGATTTTTCGGTTTTTGCGGTGACGCTGTTTGATGAGTTGGAAGCTTGTGTGCTGTGCAGTCTGGAGCAATATGATCTAAATGCCTTTCGTGCGTCTGCATTTTACACTCGATTGATCACATTTCTTTTCGTGCAAAAGCGGCGAGTGAGCAAGGACGATTTTTCACTGCTTCGTGTTCTTGGACGCGGCGGCTTTGGTATGGTAAATGGATGCATCAAACGTACGTCGGCTTCACTATACGCTATGAAAGTGATGAATAAGAAGATGATCAAGAAAAGACACGCAGAAAAAATGTGCCTTGCAGAGCGAAAGATTTTGACTATGATTTCATCACCGTTTGTTGTATGTCTGAAATACTCTTTCCAGACGCCAGAGGAGTTGTTTCTAGTTTTAGACTTGCGTACTGGTGGAGATCTTTCTTTTCACCTCAACCGTGCAAGGTTCTCGGAGACTCAAGTGCGTTTCTGGGCCGCTCAAATTCTGCTGGGTATTCAACACTTGCACGAGAAAAATATTGTGTATCGAGATTTGAAGCCCGAAAATATTTTGCTGGACGAGAAGGGAAATTGCAGCCTTTCTGATCTCGGTCTTGCCGTGGAAAAAACAGCGACGTTAACAGGAAGGTGTGGCACTCGTGGATATTGGGCCCCAGAAATGCTGCTTCGTGACGAAGATGGAAATCGTTTGGTATACAATCAGATGGTAGACTGGTGGAGTTATGGGTGTTTGGTCTATGAACTTCTATATGGCAAATGCCCTTTCCGGACGTCTAAGGCCAAAGCTCTTCACGAAGACAAGCAACAAGCATATGATAAAGCTACATTGGAGCTCATTCCTTCATACGACTCGAGATACTTTTCTGCTGACGCAGTTGATCTCATTCAGCGTAAGTTTGTAATGATGGTGAAAAGTTGAATATGGATGGGGTGCTCACGCTTTTGCTTGATTTTGTGTAGAACTGCTGGTACGTGACCCGAATCAACGATTAGGAGCAAAGGGAGCAGAAGAAATCAAGAGCATGCGATTCTTTTCATCAATTGATTGGCCACAGATGGAGTTGATGCAAGTGCCACCACCGTTTGTGCCCAACAATGAGATCAACGCTGCGTCTCAATCCGACATTGGCTCGTTTGATATTTCTGCTGTCAAGGGAATCAAATTATCAGAACAGGAGCAAGCTGCATACAGCGATTGGGATTATGTCTGCCACGAGACATTTCAGCGTGAGGCGGTGGAATATCTTGTGTGGGAAGCTAAGAACGGCCCATGCACCATTGGAATCCATAACCACGATTCATGCTGCTTAATATTATAAAAATGTAGTAAGTTATCCTTTTTGTTATATTGTAAGCAATAAGTAGTACTTATGTAAAATGCAGTACACACTCATACTTTTGTATACGATGAGCTATTGGCTATCAGCTTCAATGTGGATATCCAATCAAAACGTAGTATCTCAACTCACGTCGGCATATTCCGGTTGACCCGACGTTGTGTCAATTTCCCTTTGTACTTTTGTACTATCTTCAAACAACATTGTAATATTGCAGTGTGCACATTACAATACTAAAACGAAGTAGCTGTTCATAACCTTGATCTTTTTATAGAAATAACTTACCCAATCTAAATCAAATCGTCAAGGTTCCGTGTTTCTATAATTGATCACAGACTGACGTCGATTCAACCTCATTACAGTATTTGCACAACATCTAAAAAGACGTTTTAACACTCAAGACCTCTTTATCATGTTCATTGGACCTATACAGCGCACTCTGACGGCATTTCCTACACTCTTCAAGCCTGCGTACGTTTACCTCTTCTTTACTTACGTAATTTCTGACCCTAAGACGTGAAATTGCGTCCTCAGCACTTATTTTAACGGTTTTGTTGGGTTCCTAATAGACAAACACGTTCTATCGGCTTCCTGTCAACGCTACCGGAGGAACATTTGATGCTACGTGACATGTGCGTGCAATACGCGGCCAAAAACCTTACACCAATTGCTGGGAAGCTGGATAAGGAGCACAAATTTCCGGCGAAGCAAGTGAAGGAGCTGGGGGAGATGGGGCTTATGGGCGTTGCCATTGACGACCAGTATGGAGGAGCAGGGTTGGACTATTTGGCCTACGCTATTGCAATTGAGGAGATAAGCCGCGGTTGTGCAAGCACGGGTGTCATCATGTCTGTCAATAATGTACGTTTATCATTTGTTCTTACATGTACAATGAGAGTTTGAAACGCTGACTGGATTGTATGTATTGCAGTCGTTGTATTGTGCACCGCTGGAGAAATTTGGCACTTTAGAACAAAAGGAAACACACTTGACACCATATGCTAGTGGAGAGAAACTTGGTTGTTTTGGACTGAGTGAGCCGGGCAATGGCAGTGATGCTGGTGCTGCGTCGACCACAGCACGTGTTACTGACAAGGGCTATGTGCTAAACGGCACGAAAGCATGGATTACAAATGCTCATGATGCAGATCAGGCTATTGTGTTTGCTACGACGGACAAGTCGCTGAAACACAGGGGTATTAGTGCATTTATTGTGCCGACAGACGCTGAAGGCTTTTCGCTGGGGAAGAAGGAGGAAAAGCTAGGGATTTGCGCATCTAGCACAGGCAATCTCATTTTCGAAGACGTCGAGATTCCAAAGGAAAATCTTCTTGGCAAAGAAGGAGATGGATTCAAGATTGCTATGATTACCCTGGACTCGGGCCGAATTGGCATTGCGTCGCAGGCGCTGGGTATTGCTCAAGCTTCGTACGACTGTGCTATTGCATATGCCCAGACCCGTAAGGCATTTGATGTGCCTTTGGCGAAGAATCCCATCATCCAGACCAAGCTGTCAACAATGGCTACAGAGATTGAGGCTGCACGTTTGTTGACGTGGAAAGCTGCTGTCGAGAAAGATGCCGGTCGACCATTTACAAAATTGGCGGCCATGGCAAAGCTCAAGGCATCAGAAGCTGCCACAATGTGCTCTCACCAGGCCATCCAAATACTTGGTGGTATGGGCTACGTAACTGAAATGCCAGCTGAACGTCATTACCGTGACGCACGTATTACGGAAATCTACGAAGGCACGTCTGAAATTATGCATTTGGTCATTGGTGGAGCACTTAACAAGGAATTTAGTGCGACTAGTTAGTCACAATGTTAGTGCAAGCAAGTGTCTTTTTGTGACGAAAACAAGGAATGTCAAAAGTGGCTTAATGTTGAAGTTGGCATAGAAAACATCGTTAAATATCATAACTCTTATCACATAATGTGATGTAAACGACTAGTATTAGCTCTTTTAAAAGCATATACCCTTCTTTATCTGTCATACCAGCTTGCTATCGGTTTTAGCAAGTAAATATCAAGTATCTTGTATTCCGTCATGACCGTACAAGACGTTCGTCAGGCGTTAGACGCGTTTGCATTAGTCAACTACATTCATACACACTTGGGTACTTCACACGGTGCTATTGAGTCAATTTGTCAATTTCAACATGGTCAGTCGAATCCTACATACCTCGTGACAATGGTTAATTCAAAAGCTCAATGGGTATTACGTAAGAAACCACACGGTCAGATTCTACCCTCAGCACACGCTGTAGAACGTGAGTATCAAGTATTAAAGGCTTTAGAACATACACAAGTGCCAGTACCACGTGCTATTCTCTTGTGTGAAGACCCTCAAGTGATTGGCACGGTCTTTTACCTTATGGAATACGTGCATGGTCGTATATTTCAAAATTCATTATTGCCTGGTATCAAACCAATGTATCGTTATGCCATGTACAGCTCCGTGTTGGATGTATTAGTAAAGTTACACGAACTTGACTACACACAAATTGGATTAGTGGACTTTGGTAAACCAGACAAATATTGTCATCGAGTCGTGGCGCGATGGAGTCGACAAGTGCAAATGGGACAAAATGTCTTTGTAGAAGAAGGAGCGAAGGTTAACCCAAAGATGTTACAGTTGCAACACTGGCTTGAGAAAAATGCGCATGATGCAGAAAAGGCGACGACAGCGACAGATGGAATACCTTGCATTGTTCACGGAGATTTTCGGATCGACAATATGATCTTTCACCCGACCGAGCCAAGGGTAATTGCGATTCTTGACTGGGAGTTGTGTACAATTGGGAACCCATTTGCTGATTTGGCGACGCTAGCACTGGCGTATAGAGTTCCAAATGACAACTCAAGTACGATCATGCCCCCTGGACTCTCGAACGCTCCGTTAAAGAAGCTCGGCATTCCACTGGAAAGCGACTTGGTGATAGGATATTGCAGTCGTGCAAGGCGCTTCCCGGTTAGTAACCAGACATGGAACTTTTTCATGGGTATGGTTGTGTACCGCTTTGCTGCAATCTGCCACGGAGTGTACGCACGTGCGTTACTGAGCAATGCGTCGTCTGCAAACGCTGTGTGTGCAAAATTGACGATGGATCGTCTACTGGCGATGAGTGAAGACGTCATGAATGCTTCAGCAGATATCTACCCTGATCCGGTGCTAGAGCACATACTGCCGTTCCCAATTCGTCCGCACGCATTGCAGATCTACAAGAAATTGCTGAAGTTTTGTCAGAATCGCGTATACCCCGCGGAGTATGTATATCTCGACCAAATTGCTAAGGCACGGAATGAAGGTCGTGTTTGGAATGTCGCACCATCAATCGTTGAGAAGCTCAAGGCCGAAGCAAAAGCGTTGGGGCTCTGGAACCTTTTCCTATCTGAGTGCGTGGTGCCCGCAGTCGATGGCAAGGGACCCGACGTCAAATACGGCGGAGACCTGACGAATCTTGAGTACGGACTGATGTGCGAGGTAATGGGTCGCTCGATCATGCTGGCGCCTGAGGTCTTCAACTGCTCGGCTCCTGACAGTGGCAATATGGAGATCCTCTCGCGTTTCTGTACTGTGACGCAGAAGCATCAGTGGCTTGTACCTCTACTCAAAGGCAACATCCGGTCATGCTTTGCTATGACGGAAAAGCGTGTTGCTTCGTCTGATGCCACAAATATCGAAACAAGTATTGTGCGCGATGAAGAGTGTCAAGAGTACGTGATCAACGGACACAAGTTTTATATCTCCGGAGCCGGCGACCCGCGTTGCAAAATCATTGTGTTGATGGGCAAGCATCCAGAGAGATCAAATGAGAGCGTGTTTAAGCAGCAGTCAATGATCCTGGTGCCGATGGAAACGCCCGGTGTGCACATTGTGAAGCCCATGCACGTTTTTGGCTACGATGACGCACCGCACGGACACATGGAGATGGTATTTAGGGATGTGCGCGTTCCATTCAGCAACATTTTGCTCGGTGAAGGTCGTGGTTTTGAGATTGCACAGGCAAGACTTGGACCGGGTCGTATCCATCACTGCATGCGTACGATCGGTGCAGCAGAGCGTTGCCTTGAGATGATGGTGCATCGTGCCAAGACGCGCACAGCATTTAAGCAGCTGCTGGCCGAAAATTCGCTTGTGTGTTCTCAGATTGCCAAGTCACGCTACGAACTGGACAGTGCGCGGCTTCTTACCTTACAAGCCGCACACCAGATGGACGAGCGAGGCAACAAGGTCGCGCAGCAGGCTATTGCCATGATCAAGATTGTCGCGCCTAATATGGCGCTAGGTGTCTGCGACCGAGCCATTCAGCTTCACGGCGCTGCCGGAGTGGGCCAGGACTTTATTCTGTCGTATTTGTATGCAATGCTCCGCACGCTCCGCATTGCCGATGGACCCGACGAGGTGCACATGCGCACTATCGCAAAGCTTGAGCTGAGCCACTCGAAACTGTAGACTGCCACGACCGGTGCGATAATAAGTTTGAAGGTCCTCGAATGAGACGGTAATCATACGAGATGACGTCATTGATTCTACATTGAGAATGTAGCTAGCTAGTCTTGTTAAGGCCATCTACTCTTCAGGTGCGCTGTTGCGACATTGAATCGATATATAAGGCTTTAGACTAAGATGCTGACCGTAATGCTAGGCAGTAAGGTTCATAATTTGCAAACTGCAGCTCCGCAGCAGCGCTTGATGCAAGTGGACAATTGTGAAGCGCTTCGTTGTGTATCTTTCGCCAAACAACCTGGCTCATAGAAGCGTGATCTGCAATCTCACGAAGACTTCAAGCAAATGCAAAATTTCATGGTTAACTGCTTCAAATATAATTTAGTGCAAGCACCGTCGCGACAGCACTGTTTCTTCTTCTAGCATTGGTATAATGACGTTTTTGGCACATACATACGCTGCGACATCATGGCACCGTCAAGGCGTGACGGATAAAGCTACAGCAGTTATACGCAATGTGCTGGCTGCGTCACCATTTAATCCCAGCACCCAAATCATTTCCGATTTTGTACGTGACTGGAAGTTGAAGTTGTGACCATCACTCATCCCGCAAAAGTTGCAGTTCGGCATCATTCCGCATTTTGTAGTTTGATAAGCAAGTGACCATCAAAAGACATGAGCAAGAAGCGATGCAGTGTCAATAAATGGTCGATTGAGGTCTACGATTATGAGCGAAAAGCAATTACCGACGAAGCCGTGGGCGGCATTGATCTTCGAAGAGGCTATTGGATCCACTGCAAATGGTGCATCATAATACACTTCAAATAGGATAATTATAGGTAACCAATACAATGTTTTGTCATGTGATACTTTTACTATCTACGCAGGTGTAACACGACATTGAAGACGACATCGTTTTCACTTGTAAGCTGGAAGTGTCATACGAAGACAAAGACGCACTTGGTCCGCGAGCAAAAGACTGGAGACGGAAGCTCGCAGCCTCAGGTTATCAGCTGCTCGTCTCAGTCCTCGGTGCACAGCTTAACAACCAGCTTGCAAGAGAGTGGAAAGGTTTCGCTCGGAGGTCAATCGATCGAAGATCACGAGTCATTGATGCTAGTTCGTCGTGATCTTTACAAGAACAAGCAAGACCAGGCTCGGCATGAGAAGGACGTGAACAATGTAATTAACGCGATGACTAATCTAATCACCGAGCAACAAAGTGACTTGAACTCGTTGCAAGACAAAGTGTACGACATGAAACACGAAATACAAGAACTAAAAAAGGAATTGCATATCTTTCATTGCAAAAAAACTGAGCAAAAGAACATGCGAGCGCCGCAGAAAAAGATAGCTGCATTAACTTCGTTTACTACTCGACATATACCCGAGAGTCGTGGGTTTCCAAAAAAGACTGAAGGCGGTCACAACAACGGAGCGTGGTTCAGAAGTTCCGGGAAGAATTCCAGTAGCAACAACAACAAAATGAAGAGGAACACGTCAGATATGGATAATTTCGAAAAACGCTTCCGACTCACGGGACGCGGGTAATCAAAAAGAATATTGAAAACGTACGAGAACATCACGACAGGTAACCAACCCTCCTCAGGCAAAACAAAACAAAATGGTCGGCGTTTAAAAAAACAGCTGACGTGTTTCACTCTCTGTTTGTTCAACCGGGCAGGTAGGGCACTTGAATTGCCTGTAGGTTTGACAGGATTTCGAGTACAAACACGCAAATGAGTGTCAGGCCAGACCAAAGCATCAAAATGAGATCCTGGGGACAACAAACCGAGTCATGTTGTAAGAAAATCGACTGACACAGCTGCGGCAAATCACATGGCCACATTTTAGCAAAATTGGTGGATTCTCTGGGGTGCTTTCTTCTTTCGACACTGGACAGGAAAACACATTGTGAAATCGAAGCTCCTTTGCAATTGGTATCTCCACCTGTACGGCAACAAAAATACGTCTTGTTTCAGCTCCACATCAGATTACGAGGCTTCTTCACTACGTACAGGCAGTTCCTCCATGCTGGCCCAGTCAGCCAGCTTTGTATCCATAACCGACGCAAGCTTCCGCATTGCAGGCAGCGCTGGTACACCTGCTGCCAAGCTACATATTTTACGTTGGGATCTGTAGTAAGCGTTCATCTCAACGCAAAAAACGTACCATGTATCGAGATATGACCGAGATGGAACACAACGAAGGCGGCAGCATGCCCGGATCACGGCTTCGTGAATATCTTCCCAACGATTGACATTAAAGAGCGTTTTGTACGGTGATTCTTCCAGCTTCCCTTTAAACAGTACGCAGCTCATCAACACCCCAACCTCTGCAAAACGAACGAGCAACTAATTTAGCACACGCATTTTTCAGATAGACCACGTGCTAATTTACGTACCTTCTGCGTGTGTCTGATGAAAATAAGGAAGTTCCTTGTTTGCAAAACTGACTGCATCCATCATATCTGACGAGGACTCAAGGATGTCCACGTACTTGTGCCGAACCAATTCAAACTCAATGTCAATCTCCAGTGATTCTAGTTCTTTGCGGTGTTTCCGTGCCCAGCTGAAGTGCATCAAAAACAATAACATTAATCATTGGCCTTCAAATCAAAATATGCACGTTTGCGACGGAATAAGACAGTTACTAGGCAACGTACTCAAGTGCAGGCTGTACATCATGCTTTTCTATTGCTTTCAAGATCTTGTGCAGTTCAATAAAGCAGTTTCTTATTGTCGAGGGTAGCTCGAGTCCCGCTTCCTTAAATACATGTACATGTGACTCGACACTATAATGCTCACTGCACAATCAATATATGCCTACCTTGCACATTGCATCTGCCGCCTCAATCTGTCCTTCCTGGTAAAGATACTCAACCACGAGACGGCACACAATCTTTTGGTCGATTTCATTTGTCCGACACACCTTTGTTATATCTGTACAAAGATTCTAGAGCCACAATAGACAGGAATCAGATTGCTTCATACCCACACAACTACTTTGAAAAGAACCATTCACCTTATCAATATACTTTGAAAATCTCGACAGCAATATGTGGATAGACTTGAGTTCACTGGCAACATTCTTTTCAATATTCAACTGCTTCACTCGATTGATAAAGTCCTTTACAATATACTCGGTCTCATTGTCCTGCTCCTCGACTCCCATATCCTTTTGCTTTGCCTCCAATCCCTCAGCATTGCACGTCAATCCAGCTGCCTCTAACAGTGTTTTGTCACGATAATCTAAAGCTTTTATTTCTTCATTATTATTGCTACTTTCTTGACTATCGATTGTTATTTCGCTTTTCTCCGCCAAGATACTTGATGACTCGTTCAAGTGACGGTTCTTTTTACGATAGAGCTCCTTCTGTCGATCTTCGAGCTGTTGTTTCGTTGTCTCCACTTGCGCCAGTAGCTCATCAAGCTGGCGATCAATCTGTGCCACACACACTCGTTGTTTCTTCAACACACGTGTGCTTTCTTCTCGTAATGTCTGCTGCATCTTGAGCTATTAGATGCTTTGTATAAAGGGTACCTAAATAGACTATTTTTTGGTAATTTTGAGAGCAAATTAGAGTAGAAGAACAAAAGGACAAAATGGGTACATTTATTTGAGATGCACCAAATTGCAGCTTATTGATTACAAATCAACGAGAGAAAGTTGGAAAAAAACCTTATGAAACAATATTTTCCGACATTTGTATTTAATGAAAGTAGAATGTCAAACGCATTGTTAAGCGCAGGCGCACATGATATCTTAGGTGAAAGTCTTTATCTTGTAACGGAAATACATGTTTAAACAGAGTCAGTCGTTAGTAGAAACGCTGCAGCTGAAATCGTTCGTTTCTATAAAATAATATGTTTTCATGTTGAATAGAGTGTTTTTACTTTATTCCTTTAAAATATCGTCTTCTTTTTCTATCGATTCATTTGCACAACTTGTTTTATATTCATTCAAATCAAGTCACTGATTTCTTTTTTTTATTTACAATTTTTTTAAAAAAAAAACCTCTCTCAGACCCTTTCTGACCAGTTGTTAGTCACTTTTTCTCTTTTCTCTAAACGTTCACACGAAATTCCTATCAAAAAAAAATTTTTTACCTTGAAAAAGACTTTGTTGCCGTCTTATGTTTTTACTTAAACCAACGTCAGCTTCACCAACAGCAGCATCTACTCATCATCGTTTGTACGTAAATCTTGTCGCTTCTGAATGGAAATATGTAGCAGAAGGAGGTGCAAATGTTTTATTTCGTCATCGACCGAATGGAGAAGCTGCATTTAGTCAAATTGCAAACGAATTCAAGGGAAAATTATTACGTATAAAGAAACGTGATGTGGTCCAAAACTCAATTCGAACTGAAAAGGAGCAGCGAAAGAAAAAACATCGAGCTATTGTAGGTGAGAAACCATATGTACCACACTATCCACACCCGAAAAAAGTGCTGGCTTATGCTACAAATGAGATTATGCCATTTCTAAAGCAGCAATTGAATGGGAATGTTGAGGATCGTCACGTGACTTGTTATAGTAGAGAGAATACGTATTTACAGGTCGCAGAACTTGCAGATGTTGAAATTGAGTTTTTAGAGGCATTAAATACCCAACTCTTGACACTTGAGTGTCGACCAGATCATCGAAGACAGAGTGAGATTGATGTCTCATTGCAATGTGTGATGGTATTACCGGATGTGACATTACCACCACCAGATGAAGATCGAAATGCATTTAACTTTTTTCATTCGAAAAGGATGTTACAAGAAGTAGAAGCTGCAGATAGAGAAGAGAAGAAGGAATTGATCATGCGCTTGGAACGATGGGAGTTGATTCCACATGAGACAAAGAAAGAGGAGGAGGATGATGATGGAGAAGAGGGAGAGAGTGGTATGGGTGAGATAAAAGCCAATAGCATAGCTGATGTCGTTTGTAGCAGCACAAGTGTCAGTAGCACTTCAGACAAGGAAGACGACGATGAGGAAGAAAGTATACTGAAGGAGAAAGGGTTGAATACGATATTGAATCGGTCTGGTAGACTGCATTGTGGAAATATGCCACATACCCTCATGACTGCACACACCTCTTCATTTCATGCTGAAAATGTGTTTGACTGCTGTTTCCGCAATATTTGCGTGGAACTAAAGCCGAAGATTGGATTTAAACCAAAGGGGCCATTGGTTAGCCCTACGAAGGCACGTGTGTGCCGATTTTGCATGCACCAACACTACAAGAAACGGACTGGTAAGGTGGAAGAAATTAGTCAATATTGTCCGTTAGATTTATTCTCAAAGGACTCAGGTAGGAAGCGACGGGCTCTTCGAGCATTGCAGCGAACACCTCAGAACAATTTCAAGGTATTCGTGCGCTCGGCAGAGGATGAGGTGGTAAATGTCATTACGGGTCTCAATGCTGACGCGTTGCCGAAGGGTGCGGCTCAGTCACGGTACTCTTATTGTCGACGGAAGCGAATGGGCTTGCGGCACTCTTGCCAGTCAATGGGTGCTGAGCACGAGAGTGTGCTCGATGAAAACGCAGAGCACGAGCGCGATCATGCGCAACTGATGCCCGAAGTAGTTGAGCTGATCACACAGGTTTTACAGGACCTTGCTATTCTAGACGACTTGAAGCAGATGCAATTGCTAGACCACATATCAGTGGATGGTGTGTGGCATCTTCAATTGCTGTTGAAGCGACTTGATGAAGAGAATAAGAAAGCAACGTCATTGCAATCAGATACAACAGTGGGTCAATTAGTAGCAGCAATACGGCAGCACTCTACTTCCTCGAGTGACGAAGATGTTGATCAAGAAGAAAGTCTAGCACGTGGATTGGCTTTTCTCCGTATTGCGCTGAACCATCTGCCCGAGTTAGATGTGCTACAAGAAGTGAAGTCGTGGGAGACTATGCGTCTCGAGCAATTTCATGATTTGTACACGGAGCTCGAGAAACGATTTCAGGTAGCCACGACGTTGAAAGATTGTTCACTGCTTTTGTGCTTGCGCCGCTCGCCCGGTGACGATGCAGCTCGAGGCGACGATTGTCGAAACAAGACGTTGGAAACACCACGGCCTCGTTTCGAGCATCTCGCAGAATTTGAGCACCACGTGCGGTTTCGCGACCTAGCTTTTGATTGTGTCGTGGCAATCGTAGATTTGGATGTCAAATCGCACAAGTCGGTGGAGGATTACTACCGTCTGGATGAGAAGATAGCAACGAATTTTCACCGCGAGTTTGGCGATCGCGGTGTGGCACAGACTGTATGCCACGAAGACTGAGAGTGTTTGGTCTCTTGTTTTTTCAGAACCCTTCCGTCGTTTGCAGTCTACGCGTGTGAGGAAATAAATACCTGGATAACGTTGACTCACTGAGAGATTACACACATTGTCACCAGGAAAAAGATCTCTCGCCTTAAATTTGAATCAACTGATTGCAATCACGGGTTTGTGCACTGAATGTTGAAGAAATGCTCAGCTGCAGGAGGTTGATAGATACCGATACGTTGTCTCGTAATGGAACGATTGGAGCGTTAGTCAATCGCACGACGAATGCAATAGATGTCTTGTCTGTAAAAGCGATGCGTCCAGTTCCATGTTTGATACATCCAATTGACCATGTTACGCTCTTTTCTTTGTCTTTGTCAACAATTTTGTCTCAAGTTCTTGCTGCTGTTTGTGACGCACGCGTGCCGTTTCTCGTTGAAAAAGAGCCACCCGATCTGGATCTAGAGATAGAAATAAATAAATATCGCATGCACGTAACAAGTCAGTAGGTGTAAAGTGCATATATATTAGTACTGAAACGAGAACGAAACGCTGTCACGTTTGTGTTTGAATGAAAATCATCCTACGTATGTTGAAAAGGGTCAATGGCACCAAGTGATTAGACTGGACCCAATTGATTCATTTATTCCTTTACTTCTGATAATAATTTAACACCAAGATAAAAATTATTTTAACGTACCATTAGCTGCTAATAGAGTGTGTTGATAGTGACGATAGAGAGAAAACTTTTGATATTGTTGATAAATTACATAAAGTAAGAGTGTGATTCCCATAAATTTCCATCCATAAGTTTCAAGTATCTTTTGGATGTCGTCTATCCAAAGGTTTATGGACATGATTCTCCCTTCAGACCTCTGTGTAGGTTTTTTTTTTGTTTCAAGTCACACACTGACGTTTTCTTTTCTTTTTTACTGAAAAGTATAGTGAAATCAAATGGAAGAAATTATTAATCTTTCGAAAACAGACCATGTTGATTTGATGATGATGATGATGTTTTGTTCCGGTCCATTTTGTCGGCCGTTAGAGAATTCCCTGGGTTAGAGAAAAAAAATAAGATCCGACGACGTTTAAGTACTTGTCGTCTTTTATTTTCTCGAAACGTCACTGCTACGTCGTTGTTAGCTCCAGTGCAACTGTTTAATACAGTGTTTGTATTGTATGAAGGAACTAAGAGGGACATTGTACAATTAGACAAAGAGTGTGCTAAAGGTTTTTGCAATATTGTAAGGAAAGAAGAAGTCACGTAAACGCATTCTTGAACCACGACTGTTTGTAGAAAAGGTCTAGCTAGCTTGTAAGCTAACTTACAAAGTAGAAAATTCTGTGGACAGTGAGATCTGTCGTCACTAGCAAATCCTCCACTGAACGGCCGCCGCAGGTCATTCTGCAATTTGTGCTCGACAACACCTTGTATCGTTTTCTAACGGACTTGTTAGTATCAATTGCTCATGGTAATGAACCGATTCGACGATAACCACTTGCTCTGTTTGAATCGAGTTCATGTTATGGAGACTCAATTACGAGCAGATCAGAAAAATGCCGAGCTACAGAGCAGATACAAAACTACTTTTGCACACCTCTCACCATGGAGTGATGACGAAGCACCTGAAGAAGAAGACAGTGACATGTCGGATGAAGATTATAGTGATGATAAAGAAGACAATGTGGAACTGGAGGAAACACCATGTAGCTCTTCACAACGTCCATTCTTTTTTGACGGACTAGAGTTTTACCTTGCAATGAGTCAAGTACGCGAACATACAGTCAGGTCCGTGCTAGCGCTTGGGATAGCAAAGACACTGTCAACATTGCGAGATGAGAAACAAAACGAGTCCATTGCTACAATTGAGCAGCATTATCCTGATATTACGTGTCTCTCAACAAACATGATGACGACAATTACGACTACTACTACCGTCCAACAGCACAGCGAGATTGAAACAACAACGTCTGCTCCAAAAATGACCTTATTAGCGGCGTTACGACTTTCATCGTCAGTGTCTGCTATGATACAAGATGAATCGTTGATAAAACATTCTGTAACAACATCTTGTGGTGCAGTAGAGTGCAAAGAATGCCGTGTAAGTATGTGTTGTCATTGCAATCACGACGCTGCAACATTTACAAAGTAGAAAAGTCGTTTAGTATGGTAGAAATAACGTACATGGCGATGATATAAACTATGATAATAGAACCTTTAGACAAGAGAGTGATAAGGCGGGCGATGCATGATCGTACTTACCGCATGACTTTGAATACGTAAATATGTTAAGGTCTGACGATAATTTATATTATTACAAGTTTGTATGCAATGACAAATTATTGACAGAACAGGCATATGTCGTTGATATATAATTATTATCTTATATTTGCAATACCACAAACTAAATGGTAGTGTTGCTGACTCTATTTTGTCTAACTGCCGCAAAACAAGTGATTAGCCAAATTCCTCCAAGTAGGAATAATCAAGTTATACTGTAAATTTAGTCGTAATCAAAACGAATACAAATATTCTCAACAATATCACGAAACAATTCACTGGTCGGACAGGAAAAGTCTTCACAATTTCATCAAAATACCAGAAAAAGGTGAATATTCCATCACATTTGTGTCTCTCCTGATGCATCAGATACAAAAATGTCCAAACAAGTGAAAATATCTCATAATGCCGTACATGAGTCAAAACATACGACGAGTAGTCTAAAGTCAGTACCACGTAGTGGACGTCCACGGAAAACAAATGAACGGATTGATCAGCTTATTCTTGAGATTCTTCAGTTCCATACGAAATGCAGTGCAAAATGTATCCAAGAGAAATTGGTACAATGTTATTATGTGAAATTATCATGCGAAACAATCCGTCGACGTGTTTTAGAGCATACAAAAGCACAACTCATACAACCAAGTTTTGTACGTTGAAATGTTATATTTGAAAAGCAAAAAATGACGGAATGTCATACCGTCAAAAAGCAGAAAATGACAATAGATGATAAAGTCACATTAGGCACACAAAAACAACAAAAGTGAAAAAAACCAATTGGACACATGGAATGATGGTCATACGGCCATTATAACGGAAAGTATACCGATTATAATAGAAGGTATACACATACAGTTAAAAGTCATTTCTTGGATACTAAATGTCATATTGTTATTGTTATTGTAGCTCATACTGTATCTGATGCACAAGGTGCGTCTCTATCGGAGCATAATGCTGCATGTTTGACCCAACAACACCAGCAGAAACGTGTCGAATATAGCATGAAAATACGTGAACAATGTGTTGAATTGTATGCTCAAGGCCAAGGATATCGACAGCTTGGGAAAGCATTGAATATGCCACATACAAGTGTGCGTGCTATTGTGGACAAAGCTCAACGCACAGGCACAGTAACGTCTGGAAAACGCACAGGACGACCACGAAAGACCAATGGGATTGTGGATCAAGTGATTCAACAAGCAGTCAAGACGAATGAAAAGAGCTCAGCATGTATGATTCAGAACGAGCTAGTGACAGGCTATGGACTGCGTGTCTCGTGTGAGACGATTCGTCGTCGTGTGAAGGACCAGAGTCGTCAATATGTATCAGGAACACGTTCCGGAGGAGCAATTGTTGAGGAAGAGAGATTGCGTGCAATGGCAAGGATGATGATGCTAGACGGAGAGTCACTAGCAGCTACAAATTTGATGACATTTGAGAATGAGGTCGAGGAACAAACTTCCATCTAATGGATTATCATGAACTTTTCGCATTATTGAAAAGTTAAATGGTGCTACAATGCTTTTGTTTCGTCGTGCACTTCTACGGGTATTGGACTACTGCCTGCAAGCGAAGGGTATCAAAATGAACTAGAGTTGCAAATCCTTTTGCGTTTTTTCACATGCTCATAGACTCTGTGGCATGGCATTTGGGCTGGGATTAAAGTCGTCAACAAAATTGTTTGCTATGTCTTTGACTGCCTCCTTGGCACGAGCTGCAAACGACGGCGACATTGCGTTTTCCGTATCTGCGATTTGCTGCTTCAAGGCCGAGAATCCACCAAAGGTTTCATGCAAAGTTGCTAGCACTACTGCTCCCACTGTGTCAGAACTTTTAGGTATCCCACCACCAGTGTGCTTGTGCCCGAAGAAACGTCGCTTGGTCGTGAATTTATCATCGCCATTTTGAGGAAACGCTTCTTCATTCTCCTTTTGATTGTTAACATTGGTACCGAGGATATTGTTAATGATGCTAGTCACACCTCCCGATACGCCGTTGTTTGAGTTTTGGTCATAGATTCGACCTGATTGTATGAGATCGTTCATGGCGTCTGCGGTTGCATTCATGCTCATGCGAGCAGCATTAATCTCGGACCTGGTTGGTTGCTTGTTTCTGCAGATCCGTTTTGCTGCATACCGCAAGTCCGTTGCTAATTCTTTCGCAACTTGGATATCGTTTCGCATAAAGTGTTTGGATGTACCATGAAAGTAAAGTCCATGACGTCTATCGTACTTGCCAAGATTGTCTTTCAATTTCTTGAGACAAATAGTGACGTGGCTCGCTGTCTCGATAAGCAAAACTTCGAGTTTAGCAAACTCTTGTTTTGTCGTGCTATTGACATTGTCAGTCTTCTCCATGCTGCAAAATGGTACTGATGGCAAGTTTGTCGTTATGATCACGTTTCAAAATGGAGTCATTCGGTAGCAGTAGACTTGATCGCGATGGTGCGTTGTTGGATGCGTTTTTTCTGCGAAATGATAGCTGAAAGAACATTTTGAAAGGCTGTAAGTGACAACTACGCGACAATCAGAATGAACGGCTTTCTCGCGACAAGAAAGCCTTTGAAACTTGCAACAGTCAACGCCAATTTCGCTAACAATAACGACTGTAACGTACGAAACTCGTCTGCATTTTCACTTCATGACGTCGTTTCGAGCGTACCGAATGATTGTTAAGACCATAGCGCCGAGGATGTTGAAGAATTGACCACTTCAACTTCAAGTATGTTAAGGTATCGCAATAAAAGTCGGTTGGAAGCCGCGGTACATCGATTATTAAGTTGAAGGTTTCCAAGCTACTGTGAGTACTTGCTCTCAATCATGAGCTAGGGGTGAAACGTATGACGCAAAGCAGATAAAAGCTGAACATTGAAGAGACATCTGATCAGTAATGTACATGACGCTAGACGCTACTATTTGGCTGCATTGCTGAGGGAGACAGTATGCAGCCTTTCCTAACTTATCATTTATTCTAATGTCGCTTGCTCCTTATGCCGCGTTACCTGACGCAACCGAAGATGACTTATCTGCTAGAGAGGGCGATTCACGTAATATGCGCACAGCTTGTTCCAACGAAATTGTTGGGTCATTTGCTACAAGTCGCTGAAGCAGATTCGTGCCCGCCAACATATCGTACAGACGGCTCTTGGCGTTTGCCATGGCAAAGCGCACCTTGCGCACCGCCAACTTTTCTTGCATATCAGACAGCACCTGAATCGACGTAGCGTCCATGTCGTTCATGTAAATTGTGTCCAACACAACACCTCGAGTGGTGACACCCAGTGTCTGTAGACGTACCATCTCACGGTCAATAAACTGCGTTACACGCTCACAATTGGCAAAGTAAAGCGAGCTTTCTACACGGACGGCAATAATGTTGCCCAAGCTCTTTGCCTCTGGGAAACTCTCACGGTCGACGTATCTGCTGTTGTCCAGTTCACCCAAAATAACAATTGGCTGTACCTTGGACTTCCACATGAGAGCGAGGACGGAGCAAACGATCGAGGCAATCAAACCATTCAGCACACCCAGACACAAAGTCGAAGCAAATGACGCCACCCACACGAAAAACTCGTCGCGCTTCACTCGAAACAGCCATTTGGCCTCACGAAACTCGACCAAACTCCAACCAGCCACGATAATGATCGATGCCAAAGACGCACTCGGCAGGTAGTAGAGCGTACCCGTCAATGTGTACAAAGCTAGCACCACGAGAAGGCATGTTACGATCGACGCCAACTGCGTGTGAGCGTTTTGAAGGTTCACAGCTGTACGAGACATACCGCCTGTAGGGGGCATGGCTTGAAAAAAGCCGCACACGATACTGGCAATACCAATACCAGTCAGTTCCTGCTCCGTGTTAATTTCTTCACCACGTTGAATAGCCAAGCGCTTGGCCATAGCAATACTCGACAGGAACACAACGATTGACACCGTAGCCGCATGGTAGAAGATTGTGCCGAAACGGTCACCACTGATCAAATGAGAGGTAAAGCCATACCATGGTACCTTCGGCTCCGGAAAGCCACCAGGAATATCACCCGTCAACTTCAAATGCGAGGGACCCAGCACATAGCCGACAATGCCTCCAACGATACAAACCACCAACGGGCCAAGGTTGCATACCATGCGCAACAAGAACATAGCCAGCGGATATCTTTTGGACTTGGATTGCGCCACATTGAGCTCATTTTTTCCAGCATCGACCATCGACTCATTTCGTTCCTCTTGAGGAGTTTGCTGAGCCTGGTACACGGAGCACGGCTGATCGATGAGTGAAACTCCGTAACTCGATTTGATCAACGATAGCACATGACGTTCGGCATCTTGAACTCCATTGCCTTGTTTCTTTGTCTCTAGCGTCTCATTTTCAAAAAGACGCATGAGCACTGGGGAAGGGAAAAAGTGTCTCTTGATCATCTTTACAATAATGAGGTAAGTACATGATACAACGGCAACTGCGAAGGCGTTAACGTTGGTGTTATGAATGTTCCTAATAACTTCGTATACCTTCAGAGGTGGATACTCGATCGATTTGATCTTGATACCAAGCGCATTCGGTACTTGTGAAAGCATAATGAGCAGTCCACCAGCGGAAATGAAGCCACCCATAACTGGACGTGAGAAAAAGTCAGCGATCTGACTGAGGTTTAAAATACGAACAAGTAGTAAGATACTTCCAGTAAGGAAGGCCATGAAGATACCAGTAGCTACACGTTCATCCTGATCTTCAATTGCTTCAAGTGTCGAACCTACTAGAAGTGACACTTCGGACCCACTGGATACGGATAGGACTGTACTTGAACCAAACATAGCATAGATGAATGGAGAAGTAGCAGCAGTATAAAGTCCGTGATGAGGTGGTATATGCATAATCGTAGAAAGTGATACTTCTTGAGGAATGAGCATCATCGCCACAGTCATGCCAGCCACTAGATCAAATTTCAGGTCACGCTTGATCCTGTAGTTAGGTAACCATTGAAAAATTGGCATATAATGCTGCAACTTTTGCTTCCATGTTGATTTAAAGTGTATATTAGTCACTACATGACGCCATGACATGGCAAAAGAGGTAGATTTGATTGAGATCGAACTTTCAATGCAAGTTAATGGAGAGTCTAGTACGTGTTCAGGACCATTCATGTTTTTGTTCTTGACTAAGTATCCATTGTTCTAGTATATACTGTAAGAACTTATAAATAGAAGATAGATACATCCAAATAAAAAATCATACCAAATCTGTCGTGAAAGTAGAAATGGTCCTCCAAGATTTAGAAACCATCTCCATAAACGAATCATTTCAACAATTAGGACCCATTCTGAATTCTAAAATTCATGTTTGAGACCCAAAATAATCACAATCATAATTACAAGAGCTTTTGAAAATGGCGGGAACACTACGTCGCTTCTTTACGTCCGTGTCTACGTCTGGAGCATTTGCATTTATTCGTAGTGATACGGAATTATTACGTACTTGTCAGACTTTATATGATGAGATTTTACCATGTTCTACAGGTTGTAATTGTATGAATGAAAGCAATGCACATAGTGGAGAGAATGAACCTGATCAGATTTGGGCTTTAGTCGCTATTGTAGCGACTAAAATGACACAAGAGATTGCGAATGAAGCACATTGGAAAGATACTCACGTTATGGAGTCGAGAGATACAAAAGGAAGGAGAATCGAGTGGCATTTAGTGCAATTATTAGCTGAAGCAGGTGTTGGATTACAGGAATTTTTACTCTATTTTACCAGTCTATTTAATCGATTGCTATTGAAACCAGAGCTATTACGAGCTACGACGTTGATAAAGGAAGAATTTACGATTGGGACATTGTTATTTGAAAAGTATTGGATGTTATTCAAGAGATTTACAGATGAAAATGAAGAGAGAAAGAGGAGAAAGAGGAAGAAGAAGAAGGACGAGGAGGTACCGACAGTAGGTACTGTAGATCCAGAACCTGAAGTCTCAATTGCAATGATTCAAGAAGAAGAGAAGAAGAAGATGATGGAGGAGAAGGAGGAAGGAATCTCGACACGTGATTGGAAAGTATTGAAAGGTGGTTGGTTGATCTTCTTACTGGCAAAAAGAAGATTGGGAAATGACTATTCCGGACTTGGACAATTGTATCATTTATTGCTAGCAACCCTGCATTTCGTACTTGTTCATGATCAAGTATCACATGTGACAGTTGAGGCAGAAGTAGCTGCAGCATTAAGTGCAATGGGAGCTCTCGAACAAGGAAAAGCGTTACCAGTTGAGGATCGAGTGGAAGTGAGAAGCAGTGCAGAAATTCTAGAAGCTCTTTGTGCCGTGCCAAAAGTCGATATAGCGGATGTCTTGCGTGCTTTAAAACACTTGGAACTTGTACTACAACAACTGAGAGAAGAGAATGTTTTGCGGAACGAGGGAGGCAAACACATGATGTGGAGTAAGACACTGTTTACGGACGCTGTGCTTGACGTGAACGTTGCACGGTTGTCAGAAAAATACAAGGAAGACTACCTTGATGGTTGTGGCAAATTAGATGAGCGCTTTTTTCTTGATGCTCGCACCCGACGTGTTATTATGGGACTACATCGAGCTGTACAAACGGATAATGGTGTTGGTGACTCCAATCCGACCACAGCATTGAGTGGCAGATTGACCACTAGCCAAGATACTACCACGCATGCTATGCTCTCTCCAGTGCGACGCAACATAATGGCTCGGCGACGAGATAATGTTTCTACCCCAGTGACGAGAGGAATGATAACACCACCTCGACATCAACGGCAACCGTTTCATGGTCGTGGAACAAACTCTCCGTTAATGCATTCGTGGCAATGGCAAGGTTCACCAGGAAATACGCGCTTTTTAGCGGCTAATGCAAGTCCTCGCGCATCGCCTAGCTTTATGCGTACGCCAGTCACTTCGGCAGTGGAGACAAACAACTGGGTGCGTGAAACGTTGTCAAGCACAATTTTGACGCCCGTGACACCGCAGCTTCGTCGGTTCTTCTCTAATTGTGCTGTGGACCCAACAGAGCGAATTGCGCGTGTTTTGCGTGACAACTCAGAATTACTACTTGCAGCCCGGAATACAGGCCGAGTTATGTTGGGAAGCATTCGTTCTAAAACGACGATGGCCATGAAAGACGGCCACGATGACAACGCAAATGAAAGCGGTAGTGCACGAAACGAATTATTTTCATCTGGCGTCGATGACAGTCTAAGACGGACGAAAAACTTGACTGTAGTTCTCTTCTACCGAGTCCTAGAGCCATTATTGCTGTCAGAGCGCGAGCGACTACGCAACAACGACTTCTCGAAGCTGCTAAACAACGAAGTGTTTCTCGCGGCGCTGTTCGCATGTAGCGCTGAGGTGGTGCTCAAAGCGCACTCGCTCATTACAATTTCGTACCCGTTCTTGCTCGAGCATTTGCACGTGAATGCCTTTCACTTTGTTACCACAAGCGAAAGCTTTGTCAAGTACGCGCCAAACCTGCCTTCAGCCTTGAAAAAGCACATGAGCGATGTCAAGAACCGAATTCTGGACTCTCTCGTATGGAAATCCGATTCTGCGCTTTATCAACTTCTTCCTGGAGCTCAACATCATTCGACCTTTGGTCCTAGTACGCCCGTTTCAGCTGCATCCCGGAGCTTGACCGATCATTTGAACGGGCGTTGCAGTGCTTCTACCGTTGGTGCAGTTAATCATGCACCTGTGCTTCGTCTTTTTTACCGGATGGTGCTTTCTCGCGCAGCCTCCAGGATTTACCAACTTGGCATGACATTGGGCTTGGACTCGACAGATCAAAACCAAATCTGGACTGCTGTAAAGGAGTGCATTGTGTCGCACCTGTATCTCTTGAGAGACCGTCACCTGGATTTGATTGTATTGTGCAATATCTATGCTGTGTGCAAAGTATCGCGTGGCCCTAATGTTTCTAAGGCGGCAGCCACCATGTCTTTCAAGTGCTTGCTGGCATGCTACAAACAGCTCAATCGGCAAACGCCCACTGGCGTTAATTTAGCTAGTGCAAGTCCGCTTGTTTCGTCGCGCAGCAGTGAAGGGGTGACGCACGGCATTATACTGGATGACGAGAATTCACGCGGCGACATTATCAAGTTTTATAACCGGTGCTACATAGCGCCCATGAAGGTCTTCATTCTGCAATTTCAGTTCCAGGAGTCGCAATTAGCTGCGGCTGATGCTGTTGTTGCTGAGGCGTCAAGAACACCTCAGGTGCTGACGCCAGGCTTTACATCTAGCAACGGTGCAATGGGCTTAGCGGTGTCTACCTCCGATGCTGAAAGTATTGCCCAAGCAGCGTCAGAAGCCGTTCAGAAGCTTTGTCAAACGCATTGCGAGTCTTCTAGCGCAACGAATGACCGAAGCAGCGTGCTTCCCAGCACACCACATCGTCCAATTTGCCCTCATGTGCGATCAATGCCATTTGTTTCATCGCCAGCTGTTTCAGCACTGCAGATGTTCACGTCAGTTGAAGTACAAACGTTGCCTGTATCAATGTGCCAAACATCCCCAAAGCGTGTCAAGTCTACAAATGTCTTCATGTCTCCATTGCAACAAGTGCGTTTGGATCGGCGCTCTCAATTGACACCACGCTCTCATGCGCTATATGCGATTGGTGAGAGCCCTGCACGGGTATGTTCCTGCTGCTGATGTTTTACTTCTCATGCCCCTTGACTAGTGTTGACAACTCTTGTTTGGTTGTGTGCAGGACCTTGCATTGATTAATCGTGCAGTAAATACAGCACCTGCTAATTTGCGGCGTACTCGTGCCCCGAATCTTGTCATGGAAAGTGACACGGAGCAAGAAGGCACGAGTACGAGTTCAAGTGTCACTCCAGTTTGTAAGAGACAGAAGACAGTGTCGTCATAGCAAGCTTTCTACCTGACGTATATCCTCTGTAGCATATGCGTAATAATATGCAAATAAATTTCTCTCGTTTTTTAATGCTTAACCCTTGTAATCGATGGCAGACCTATGATTCATTTTAGTTTGCAGCAACTCGTTGCGCAAGCGTCTTATTGTCTTCTTTGCCGTCTTCTCCGTGATGGTACCCCGTTTTGTTGCAGCACCGCAGTGCAAACATGTCTGTCTGTTCCTCAAGCAGCTTCAAGAAATCACACCACGCTTAGATGCTGGTAACTTCAGTCTCCGGCTCATCGCTTTCGCTGCTGTCCTGACCATTCATAATCGGATGCGCGATTTCGTCTTCGCTGCCCAGTTCTTCCCCGACGGGGTCGGTATCGCAGGCGTTCAGTCGCCCGCGCATTGCTGCACCTTCTTGTAGCTGTCGCACCAACCATCCTTCGTCTGCCATGGACAGATTGTCAAACGTATCGCGAGGCTTGTCGTACGCAAAGCTAAACTCATCGAAGTGCGACCCATCGTTATCGTTTGCAACCGTAGATGCCTTCCTTCCATTCACAGCCTTAGGGTTCTCGCCGATCGTGTCGGTCACATTCATATTGCGGAAGTGTTCATGCACATTCTGCATCAACTCTTCTGTAGGCGGAATAAAAGGCGGTTCCACTTCTTTTAACTCCAATCGTTCCCAATTAATTGATGCAAAGAACGGGTGTGAACGCACACCATCGATATTAACGCGCTCTGCGGGATCACGAACCAACAGCTTCTTCAGCAAATCAATGGCATCTTCGTCAATTGGTGGATATCTCTCGTACTTCACATCAGCAGTCTGAATCTTCTTGTACATTTGCGAAATGTTTGAGTCGAAGAACGGAGTGCTACCTGTCAGCATTTCGTATAAGAGCACACCATAGCTCCACCAATCTGCTTCCATACCGTACTGCGGCTTCTGTGTGACCAATTGCTCTGGAGCAATGTACGCCGGTGATCCAGCCAGCGTGCCTGCCTGGGAGTAGCTATGGCTCCCTGGTTCACCTTCGAGACGTAGCTGCTTGGAGATACCAAAGTCCACGAGTCGTATATTTCCCGTCTTGTCAAGCATAATATTGTCCGGTTTCAAATCACGGTATATAATACCGTGGGCGTGCAAATACGACAGTGCAATCGCAAGCTCAGCAGCGTAAAAGCGAGCACGCTCCACAGAAAAGCGTCGGCCACTGCTTGTCGAAACGTTCGGATCCATTTTAGACGAGTGCATGTGCAAATACAGGTTTCCTCCCTTGTAGTAATCCATACCAAGATACAACTTTGTCTGCGTCTGAAAAGCAAAACGCAAGCACGTCAAGAACGGATGGCGGACGCCAGACAGTATGCGACGTTCCTTCAGCGCGCTTTCAGCGCCAGACTGCTTGTCGATAATCTTGATGGCAAAGTACTCGTCTGGGTTAAGGTGACGTTGCACAAGCACAACCGTACCAAAGCCACCTTGTCCCAACACGCCAACCACATCAAAGTCTGAAAACGATAGAGCCAGTGAGCGTTTCGTGAGGCAGTACTGGTGAAAGCAAGCCGCATGCTCCGCAATCGTCATGGGATTGGTCGTCACTCGACGAGCTTTTGGCCGAGAAGTGCTGCGTTGACGGAATGAAAGCACCACGCGAGAGATACGGCGCGCTGGCGTAAATGTGATTTGTAGTCCAAATTTGCCTTCCGTCGTTGATCCAGATACCGTATTGATCAGACGATGTCCTAAACAGACAAATGCGTGATGATCATCGTCATCTGCCTTATGAACAGCACTCTCGTTGATATCCATCGCAAGTATGTATTTACTCGCATAGAGCGCAGCAAAGTGCACAAATCCTTCGCGTCCGTGGTAAATGCCCTTGAACACGCACGACGGTTGCGTCGTTTCACACGTTTCTAGATCAAACAAGAGCTCTACATCCTTGCTCAGTTGACGCAAGAATGGTGGCAAGCAATCAATGACTTTCTCAGGCGATGATCCTGTCAATAGATGCACTAGATCAGCCAAGAACTTTTTTGCAAGATGCGTTGTAATTGATGATTCCAACGACACAACGTCGTCAGCTGAGCGCGTTGTAGGCGTTAAAGGCACGTCACTACGTGTTCGTGCTTGATGGGACGATAATGGTGCTTCTTTCGCTGTAGAAGTGCGTAGACTGAGTTGCATCATGTGCATCCACATGGCTTTTTCTACAGCCGATGCTGCAATAAAATGAATCAAATTTCCATTCGTTGCAAGAAAACTAAACCCCAATTCTTCAGGTTTAAGTTTCGAACCGCCAAAACCTGCAGACGGTAAAGAGCTCAGAATTTGTTTAATAATCCAACGACCACGATGTTGCACCTTTGCCAGTGCATGATTCTTCGACTTGTAGACCGAGACAGTACGATTCTGTAGTGTAATATAACGTGGTGTCCAGCTCTTGACTAGCTTACGTTGTTTGTACAAATACCCTTCCCATTCCACTTCTTCAGCCGTAATCGTCTTGAGATCAATTAAATTAGGAGCGGACAGGGCATTGGTAGTTGATCGTAACTTGGTCCGTCCTCTGCTTTTCCCATTTCGTGGTGTTGCCATTCCAAAGCTTGCAGTCACGTTAAAACCACTGCCATTTGACATCCCACGTGATAGCGATGGTCGTCGACTACGTGGTGTACTGGACATTGTACTGCCATTTGTAGATGGTCCACCAATTGAGGTCTTGCGACGACTTGTACTCCGCACTGTTGCTGGAAGACTTGAAGCCGATGGGTTACGCGACATCAAGCGCGCTTCTAACATGTGCGCCATGGGACACACACTATACTTGGATTTTGTATAGAGAGTGCGGACAAGTCCGTTTTATTTTCTTCAGAGAGCACACCCAGAGTGCGGAAAACAAAGAGTGATGGTCCTTTGGGTTTTAGTATCAAAAAGACACGATGATGTAAGAGATAGCAAAGCGTCGTGTTTCTTTTAACAGATGATTACAAGAACGAAATGACCTTGTGTGCTCTCTCACGCTTTTCCTCCCTTTGCTCTTTTTGCTTTCTGGTACTAGCAGCGCTCAACAACGCGCACCACATTCTCTCTTCCAAATCTCACAAGCCCTGTGCATTCCGATATCATTTTTACAAGGGCACACGAAGTATTGGTTAAATTTAGAGTCTTGGGCACGAATTGCAGTAGGTTCGGTGGTGCAATCAGTACGAGCACATCATCCGGGTTGGGCACCAGCCATTTGTCCCTTCTGCTTTACACTTGGCATAAACTCGAGTGATACAATGGGGTTTGCTCACAAAAGAGCCTGTAGCCCATCTGCAGCCGAAGAGACCTTGCCCAAATCGCTGACGTGGTTGCTACCATCAGGCCTCGTCTGACTCATAGAGCTTTCAACTAACCAAGTATGGATAGGCTGATAGCACGGCACGATAGCATTTGTTAAAGCAGACTTGCAAACTCTAGTTTACACTACTACACCTTACCATCACGTAGTAACAAGACTTTTGGCTAATATTGCTGGGAATGATTTGCAGTAATTAGATCAATTTAGAACTCGCTGAGACCAGACTTCGTGTCGGTAAAAAACAGCCCTTTCTTCCTTTGCGCCTGTAACCTTGTTGCTAAAACTCTAAAAATCTCGGTTATAACGTATCAGTGAGCTTTCTTGAAGCAGCTACAGCTGTTGCTACAAATCGATAGCCATATCGCAAATTTTACTTGGCTGCAAGAAAGCAGACTTTTGGTATACTCTTTTAGATAGAATAGTTTGTTATATAATAGTTTGTTATATGTACATGTACATAGTCATATAGTGGACAGTTGCCCGTTACATAAATGTCAAACCGGCTACGACTTTCAATCTTTATGATAAATTACGAATCTATATGGGATCAGATTTGTCATGTCAGTGGAACGAGCTTGCGTGCTGGTAGACTCTTGTATGAAGGTGAATGCTGATAGTATTCACAGCTTCTTTGGATATGACTGACGCTAGCGATTTAGGTAGGACAAGAGCCGGAGAACAGTTTACATTGACAAACGTTTTAACGAGGTGGTCAACTGATGTGAATCACCGTCGAACAGATGATCTAGAAACATTCGTTCCTTAGGATCGGCAGGAAGTCTGCGAAATTCGACCATGACCATTTCTATTAGTATCAAGACATTTAACCACCAAAGTGAGCTCATTGTTTCATATTGCCCAGGTGAATGCAAGAACTACATCATTAGCTTCATTAGGTAAATTTATCCAAGCGCAGAAAAAAGCTACGGCCTCGCCACCAAGGAAGGCTCTAGAAGTCGGAATATGTCGCGCTACATTATCAAGAATCACGGAGACAGTATCATGTAGAAGAAGAAGCCTCACCGAAATCGTTGACATACAGATCCGGTCTTTACCAGCAGAATCAGAAAGCAGATTGTAGCTAAGGGTTCAGCTACTGTACCCATGTTAGAGATATGGATACATTAGTAGCAGTAGCATTTTCTATCAAATAGCTACATTATTAACTAATAGCTTGCAGCAATGGACACACTTTGTCCTGTTCACGGTGCGTTTGCTGCCGTGACGAATAGTACTATTTGCGTCTTTTTGCTAAATTAAGGAGTATAAACCTATATCTACAGTTGAAGTGCGCTTAAAGCAAGAAAGTGTCGTCGACTATGAGCAAATAAGAGCAGGAGTTGACGAATATCTCGGAACAATGTGTACATTCTTTACAAAAGGTTTGTAAGACTCTTCTATCCATATATTTATTGTCAACAAGTCAGTCAATTAACAAGAGATTGTTGATTTGTAATGTAATATTTGTAAACCTTACTAGGCGTTGTAATATTACCTGAAACTCTCCAATTGTCACGATATATTGACAATATTGTCATTACTGAGTTTGATGGTGATGTTGAGAATGAGAAAATTCCACAAGGAAATGCTCAATTGTTTATTCACATATTTAAGCTCAGTGATGTAAGTGAAAGCATCATCATGATAGCATAATCATATATGATCGAGTAAGATGAAAGAAAGACGTTGATGCTGCTGTTTTTATTTCGATTGTAGCAAGTTCCTGCGGAGGAAACTGCAGACGATGATGAGAGCGTGACAACATGTCAACAGACAATTCTTCCTGCCGCAAGTTTTGATGGACTATGGGATTCACTTGTCTTTGACTCTTGTGTGAAGAAAAGTTTGCTGGAGTATGCCATGACGGCAATGTTCTTTTCCGATATTAAGGTGAATCCACATATCATATCGTGGAATCGAGTGGTCTTACTGCATGGACCACCGGGCACTGGGAAGACTAGTTTGTGCAAGTCACTGGCTCAGAAACTCAGCATCCGACTATCATCTAGGTTGGTTGGACTGATCGGAGCAATGTTGGTCTGACGTGCAAGTCTAAGGCCTTTTTGTGTGGAAATGATCGGGTTGTAGATATCCATGCGCGGTTCTTTTAGAAATCAATGCACACAGCTTGTTCAGCAAGGTAAAAAGCGTATAGTCGTGTGAGCATCTTTTTTTATTTCAAGCGAGAACTAATGAGTCACTGGATGTCTGAAGTGGTTTTCTGAGAGCGGAAAACTTGTCATGAAACTTTTTCGGCAAATTCAGGAACTGGTGGAAGACGAGGAATCATTCATTTGCGTGATGATAGGTTGGCTTGCGTGAGCAAAGACAAATTATAAATGCTGTCCTACTGATACAATTGGTGTCCGTAGATGAGGTGGAGTCACTGACAGCAGCTCGGAAATCTGCGGTCAGCGGATCGGAACCGTCCGACGCTATTCGAGTGGTCAACGCATTGTTGACGCAGCTAGATTTGTTAAAGCGTCGCTCAAATGTGTTGGTGCTCACGACATCAAACATTACTGAAGCCATTGATGTCGCCTTTGTTGACAGAGCAGATATCAAGCAGTATGTTAAAAACACACATCCAGATCATGATGTGCAAGATAGTTGACGTACTTTTGGTCGGTTTGTGTCAGGTACATTGGACTTCCATCGTGTCATGCACGCTATGAAATTTTGCGTAGCTGTGTTGAAGAACTTCGACGTGTAAGTATTCTTCAATCGAGCACAAAATCTCTACTCACATATCAAGAGATCATAAGAAGACGATCGTTGAAAAAGCGGGTAGCAGACCAAATGTCAGACCCATTTGGTGCAGAAAACAGCAGTGATGACCTAGAGCTATCAATGCGATTGCTGCAAGCGGCAGAAATGGCCGAAGGGTTCAGCGGCCGTGCATTGCGCAAGCTGCCGTTCCAGACACACGCTTTTTTTGTCCAGGTACTGACGCTTCCGCTTTTGCAAATTTCATGGATGTACTGACTAGCATTATGCTCTCCAGACACGGACTACGCTAGGTGTTGCCGAATTCATTCACTACTTGATGCAGACCATCGATCGCGAGAAGAAGCAAAAGCAGGAGTTAAATTTGGGATAGATCAATTCGGTCGAATTACAAGCTTGATTGATTAATCATGAGCTGCCTATGATAAACATCGTACGCGTTTTGTTTCTCATGGGTATATATTCTGTTTATGCGAACGTATGCAGCTACGCTCTTCTTCTCATGTTTCTCCAATCATACCATTGAGTCTGAAATTCTGTCCGTCATATCTTAATTAATACTTGGGACGTGAGGTGCTTGATCGAAGACGTTGATAGCTGCTCTTGGCAGTGTTCAAATTTCCTTCAATTTGCATTCGTCCAGTATCTGATAAACGACTATTAGTAGCCGACGACGTTGACCTTATCAGCTCGCCATTTCGATATTCCTCCGTAATGGTCTCCACCCGACCATCTGGTCCCGTAGTTGTTGTCGTCTTTTGTTGAATTACATGACCATTTTGATCCGTAAACATAGAGGACGACGAGCTCGTACTTGTAGTAAACATTCCACCACTCGATCCATGTCCTCTCGCAAAATCGTCCTTGAAAAACTGATTCATCATCGACATTCCACTCACTTGTCCAAACCCTCGCATATTCATACCCATTTCCATCCCACCAAAACCCATCGACTGAAATGGGTCGTTTCCAAATCGTTTCGATCCACGACGTTGTCGTCTATCTCCAAAAAATGCTTCAAATGGATCTTCCCCTCCAAAAAAGGACTCAAAAATGTCTCGAGCACGTTGAGCTGAAAATCCTCCAGTGTGACCATGAAATCCATAATGTTCCGTCGTTTGAGGCGCTCCATTCTGTAGTCCTGCTTTCCCGTATTGCTCATAATGTTGGCGTTTCTTGATATCGCTCAGTACTTCATAGGCTTCGCTAATTTTCTTAAATATCTCTTCAGCCCGTGGATTCGAGCGATTCTTGTCCGGATGCCATTGTACTGCCAATTTTCGGTATGCACGCTTCACATCTGAGTCAGATGCCGACTGCGAGAGACACAGAATCTGAAAATAATCATCTGATTCCAAATGTACCGGGACTTTTAGCGAATCAACGTGTTTGCCGTGACTTGCTTGATCTTGATTTTCTTCTTGCTGCTTGTCTTCAGTTGTAAGGTCAACAACATTCGGTCTTTCCATTGATTTCTCTTGTGGTAGTGTCACTTTCGTGCTGTCTAAACGTCGACGCTTCGTGGCTGTTTCGGCTCTGAGCTTCCGGTTCTTCTCGCAAGACATTTTTTACTATACTGAAATGAAGATACTGGTGATGTTCTAGAAAAAAAGACCATCCAATAGGATATATGTTGTATCATAATCAAAGCAAATCATAGTTACGATAGAGGAAGAAATGACCGGTTATTACGTGCTGACCGGTATGTTACTGAAAGCAAAGCGGTATGACCTAGCTTAACCGGTTGCTACCGCAGTTTGATCGGTTTTATTCGAAAATTAAAGTGCATTCTATTTTACAATATGGTCATATGTTGGACTAGTATTGACCCAAAAGTATGAATTTAGATAACACTTGTGAGCATTTGCGAATGTCATCTCATGTGTTTACTATTATTTGTACTACAAGTGTATTATAAACCTTCATTTGACACACGGTCGTTAATATCGCCCTCTTCATATTTCTAATGCTGATGTCTTTGACCGCAATCATCATGCATCCGTCTCCACTAAGTCAAAGACTCTCAATTATTTTGACGACGATCGTTTCTAACTTGTATTCTTTGCTCACAGACGTTTTAAAGGCTAATTATTGTGCAATTTGCTCACTCAAATTGACTGCTTGGCCCCGACAAGTGACACCTGCACATTGTTGATATTCCGTACAAACACCCAACACACCTTTGTAATATTCAACACAAGTCTGCTCAACGGAAAATGATCGGAATGAAATTTATTTGCTTGTGTCTATATCATGTAGTGTTTATCCCTCTTTGTGCAATATGAAGTTGGCGTTACTTTTCTGTCAATTTGGGTACAGTCATATCTTTTTGTCAATTATGACTACGGTCGTATTTTTTGCTACTATCAATATGAAAAGAAAAGTATGACTCTGAGAAAAAAGTAAAACTGTCATGAATAATACTACTAGTTTTATTACTTTATACTATTCAGATTTCATTCCATACAAAAATCAAGACAAACAAAAACCATCCCCCCCTCGTCGATAGCATTTAGTACATTCAAAACATTACCATTACAGTACTACTACTTTTTAATTTCTCAGTATGCGTGATGATATTATACTTGCAACAGACTCATTAACAACAGATGAAAATAATATTCCATTGTCCATCATCCACCATCCACAAACTGATCTTCCTGTATGGCAATTTATTCATAAATTGGCACTTCCACTTCCTAATCTAAAAAATAATGATCGACCCTATACGCACATTTGTATTCTATGTGCTGCGCTTCCACCACTTCGTTCTACCGGTAAGAAGGTATTAACATGGCGTAATGCTTTAATGCGGCAAAGGATGTCAACAAATGCCGTGGCGCATATGCGACGTGTACATCCCAACGAATATGTGACACTGGCGACTCATAAACAACGGAAACGAAAAAATCCAGTTGAGGTCAAAAAGTCAGAAATTGACAATAACAAGGAGGAAAATCAACTGAAGAAAAAGACAAAACCCCGAAAAAAGACAATAACGATCAAGAAAAAGACAATACAAAGTCAAGAAATGGAAGAAAATCACGAAAAAAGACTAAAAACCAAGAACCTCGATCCAAAAAGCCATACAATTCTCTTTGTGGATAATAATAATAATAATAATAATAATAACAATAATAACAGTGAGACGACGAAGAAGAAGAAGAACGTGGATGTTGTTGTGCTCAATTGGCTCATCTCATCGGGTTTACCAGTCTCTATCCTACAAGCTCAAGAATTTCAATCTCTTACAAGACAATTGCTATCAAATGGGTCAATTCTATCAACAATGACTACCGTGGATTTAAATCAATACGTACAAGATGAATTTCATACATTTAGCAAATTATTAAATTTCTATTTGACTACCGAATTCCAAGCAGCAATGGAATTTCCATTTCTATCTCTTTGTTATGAATTACGACCAATCAGCTTCATTCCTGCGTCTTATCAGACAAGTGATATGGGTCCAGATAAGGTGGATAATATGGACTTGAAGAGAACAGCTTTGTTTAGTATTACCATTGGTTTTATTGATTCTCAATGGCAACGAGTGGATTTGGTACTTGCGGTGAAAGAAATTGTACAAGATCAGCATAAAGATGAACAAATTGATCACTTGGTGACTCAGGCAGTGTCAAAGATGTACGACATTCCATCGATTTTAGACTATACGAGGTTTCGTGTGGCTCTTGATGATGATTTGCCGTTACATTTTGATACTACTGGAAGGTACGAATTGCCCATGGACAAGCAAGAAGATTTGCTCACACGTTCACTACGTTGCTGTGTCATGGACGCTCTGGGTGTTGGTCCAAGCAGCACTTTTGGCGGTGAGACGAAGGTTTGTCGTATTTTACGCTTGCTACAAGACTTGGTGACATTCTTTGAGCTGCCTGATGAAGCCCATGATTTGGCTGAAATTGGTGCTGCACATGGTACGCACAAATCCGTTGATATGGCCTCGTCAGTGGGTGAAAATCTGGCATTCTCTACTTCGACTTCATTTGGAGCAATTGCAAATCTTATTAAAACTAGTTGTGCGCGCTTCCCTATGTACTGGTCGTATTTTGAATCCGCCGTGAGATCACCAGCAACTAAGCCTCAGTTGGAGGAGGCGTGGACACAGCTCACCATGGAGGATTGGCAGACTATCATGGAAATCGAGGCAATGTTGAATCACCTGGGGCAGTTTCGTCTTGAAGATCGTGTAGCTTCACGATTGGGTGCGGTGGCATCATCATATGCAATGCTGTTTCGACGTCTCCTGTCCGTCACAATCAATGCCTCCAGCTTTAAATGCTACCTAATTGATGAGTCCACGATTGCGGCATCGCCTCCCAAGAGCACTGCACGTCGTAAATCAAAGCGCGTGGACACATTTACTTCAACGGGCCAACAGTGTGTTATGCGGCTTCGTCAGCTCATTGCACAGAATTTCACGAGTCCTTCGACTCCGTTAGGTGTTGATGATGAAATCAAAGCCATGCTGTTGGATCCACGCATCAGTTCCAAGGCTGCAAATCTTGTGACAGACACTTATGCTTTTCTTCGTGCTCAAGAAGCTTTGCGTCAAGAACATCGTGCTGCCTTTGAGTTGCTTGTAGCTCATCAGGGCAGTGCAAGCCCTAATGCCGACGATGAGCTCGAAGGTGATGACGACGACGATGAAATTAGTGCTCTTTTGATGGTTGATGGACCAAAGAACCAGCCGTCTACTGCCCCGTCCACTACGACTAGTGGAAGACGTTCAAGTGATGCCGTAGCTGTGGATGAAGCTCGCGCTTGGCGAGAGTGGCAGAAAGTGTACGTCGCGTGGGATACTTTTGCGCGCGACGGGGCCGATCTATTTGACAAAGGTCAATACAATTTGCTGAAGCTGTATCATCATGTGGATATATTGAAGTGGTTTCGCGATGTTGGCCAGCAAGCGCACCCAGCAGTGTCGCTATTAGCGCGCATATATTTCGGTCAACAGCGTCCGCCGTTTCAAGCTCTTGGAGCGTCGCTCTTGCGCTTCGCAATGCAGGAAGAGACTACTTGGTTAGCTGGAGCTGCTCAGCGAGCAGAGAAGCGTTGTCTTTTACACCACAATTGGCACCAGTATCAACAGTTGAGTACGAACACGACGGTACTCGCCACAAGCGACAAGAAAGACAAGACGAGTCATCTTTGACAAAAGATGATTTAACATCAGTACGTTACATACTGAACAACGTTGCTGAAGTAATATGGTCTTGATTCACTTCAAGCTTGAGTCACTTCAAGCTTGAGTGCAATATCCGTAGGGAACACCAGACTAAAGACGTATTTTTTATCAAAATTTTACAAAGATTTTCTTTCATTGTGGCTAATTCCTAGCATCGTGTCAGTGAGATGGAGGTGTGTTTATCCCATGCGATGGCATATCTGAATTCAGACCATGCAACATTTACTATTACATCAACATGCGCGTTATAGCAGTTGCATACGTCCATCCATCACTAATTCCACCTCGTCGTAACGCGGTAAAAATCACTGGCATCACTCGATCAATCGGCAGGTCATTTTGCTCTAAGTTTATCCCATTCATTATCAACGAGCTGAACGTACTGCAGATATCCAGATCAAAACTATCACAACGCTCTTGCAACTTCCAGTTTCGTAACAACCTTCGACGAATTGCTATTGATTTTCGTCACGTGCGAGTCGTTATTGCTGTCATTGCTTGAAGGGGGACACTGGTTGTGTCCTACTGGGACTCATTGGGTTCCTCTTCTCGTTCATCAGTGTACTTTTCTCGACTTTCTTTATCATCACCAGTTCGTCATCAATCTGGTCAACAACTTCGGCATTCTCATCGTCAGTTCCAATCGAGCTCAATGACGAGCAGCCTGACACGCCAAAGTCTGTCGCCTGGTGCGGCCGTAGCTGAGTGAGATCGAAATGCGACCCGTTTGAAGACAAAAATGTATCTAGCATCGTGTCTTCCGTCGTACTAAGAGGTTTGGGCTTCGAAGAACGTTCGGTAGTGCTTTCGCTAGCCGACACGGGCGATAATGGGTTCTCACCACTGCCCTCTTCATCCGGTTCCGGTACATCTCGCTGCTCTTCTTCAGGGCCGTCCATATAGTTAAAAGCAAAGTCGTTGAAAAGATCACCATTCGAGCTCTTTACCGACGCAGGAGTGTCAATGGGAACCTCCACCGTATTCATATACGTCTCAAAAATATCTTCAGTACAATACTCCTTGGCGTGCTTCTCCATAAGGG
This sequence comes from Peronospora belbahrii, assembly GCA_920618645.1. NCBI lineage: Eukaryota > Oomycota > Peronosporomycetes > Peronosporales > Peronosporaceae > Peronospora > Peronospora belbahrii. The sequence continues at coordinate 146,553 of CAKKTJ010000208.1, read as the reverse complement.
CACGCTGACCCTCAAACAACGCTTCCTTACGATCTACACTGTCCCAGTCAAGCCCTTTAAGCCACGGGTGGGTCTTAATTTGCTCAAAACCACGCTCACCCGAACCCAACCGTTTCTTTTCATTCTTTGTCAGCAACTTCGATACAAAATCCTTTGCATCTTCAGTAAAACGAGGCGAAAACTTCAGATCCACGTTTACAATTCGCTCCTTAATAAGACGATTAGTCTTCGCGTTGAATGGTGTACGGCCGTCGATCATTTCATATACCATTACACCCAACGCCCACCAGTCTACCGCACGCGAGTACGACTTGCCACCAAATACTTCCGGTGCCATCATCTGGTACGTACCAACAAACGTAGACGTGCGACCGTCGCTAGGCATATTTTCTTTAGACATTCCAAAATCCGTGAGTGCCACATGACCGTCGGAGTCCACCAATACATTTTCCAGCTTAAGGTCGCGATAAATAATATTATTCTGGTGCAAGTGACGGATAGCAAGCGCCACCTCGGCAGTGTACAGTCTTGTACGGTCTTCTGTGAACCTTCGTGCTAAGCGCATTTGGTCCAAAAGATTGCCGCCAGGGTAATACTTCGACAACAAATACAACTTCGCCTCCGTTTGGAAAGCATAGCACAAAGTAGCCACATACGGGTGTTTGATGCGATCAAGAATGCGCCGCTCGGCGTTCGTCGCTTCCACTAGGCCACGTTGAATCACAAGCTTCTTGCGAATTGCCTTCATAGCGTAGAACACACCTTCGTCGTAGCCGTGTTTCTTACGCACAAGCTTGACACGGCCACACGCACCACGACCCACGAGCTTGACAATCTCAAAGTCTCCCAAACACACTGGATCATCATCATCCGCAGTGGGACGGATGAAAACACTGCAGCGTTCCTGAGTAGCAGCCGTTGGACTCGTGTGGTTCTTAGCGCTGCGATTTTTACGGCGCGGATCAATCAAACAAGGTAGAGACTGGCACAAGGAGCACACGCGCCAGCTGCCGAAAGCCGGCACAAACTTGTCTTCGCAGCAGCGACTACAGTATTTGACTTCACACCACGAACACGGAATACGTCGGTTCAGCATCGTCAGCTTGCGATGACAGATCCCACACGCACTGATCTTGCTTGCGTTCACTGTAATACCTGCAGCTTCGCCACCTCTGGCCGCAAATGATCCAAACACGGAGCTCTTGACCATCTCCAGTGCATACGCACCACTGCTTCCCAAGACATTAGACGGGACTGTACCCGCCGAGACACAGACACAGCCATGACGTGTGTGTCCTTGCGGGATCTTACAACCCACATCAATCTTGGAATTAAGAATCCACGCCACTGCACGTCGAGCTAACATTCTTCTTGCAAAGTATGAGTCACTATCACTGACGTAATGCGATGGTTCGACAAGTGCGAGCGCCTTGACTCGATCCTGCATGACACCCAATCCATTATCATAATTCAACAGATGAAGCACCATTTGTGCTCCACGTGAGAACGCAATAATAAACACATCACTGGATAATGGTGCAATCAAACGATCCCATGCATTTTCAACATGTGCTCGTGGATGACAACTCTGTGCTGCTGGATTAAAGATCACAATACCATAATTCTCACTCAATGCTTTCTTCAGATAAGACATCATAGAACCACTGTCACTGTCGCTATCAAATTGATTCATACAGATACTTCGACTCCATATTCCTGCTTCTCTGTATGGTACAATGACCAATAATCGTTGCTTGTTTTCATATCCATCTGATACGTAGACCGTGCCTTTCATACATTCTCTACACGTTGTCGATGATGACGATAATGATAATGATAATGATAAAATATCACTCGTCTCTTGATTTTCATCGTCCTTTTCCTTCTTGGTTGTTTTCCCATACAAACATTCCTCTTTCCCTCTAGCTTCCAATGTGTCCTCATGATTTAAGATCGAAGTAGCCATTATTGTATGTGTACAATTCACTTTCTTCCCCTTCTCACGTGTGCTATTACTGCTGCTAGTACTGCTATTACTTCGATAATGACTTGGCATCGTTGTCGTCGTCATCATCACCTCTTCACCCGTTGCGACAATCACTTCACGAAAGCCTAATTCCATTATTAGACGAGATTGAACAGCACGTATTAAGTTATCGACAAACACACAGGAATCTTCTGCACTTGTACCAGTTGTAACACCATAACTACCACGTCTTCCACCTGAAGGAATCAAATGAAGAAGTTGTGGACTTGACATGTTAGCAATCGGTTCTTGAGGGAAAGAAGAAAGCTCGAAAGGAGTCAAACAACCGAGACTTTTATCACTAAATGAACGTTGTTTCTTCTGCTGCAGTTGCTGCTTCTGCTGCTATTGCTGTTGCTGCTATTGTGTGGTGGGATTGACTTGTGGTTTCCTACTCGTGGAGCGCCCTCAGGCACGTCGTCGTCGAGATGATAATGAAGAAGATGAGACGGGCTGAATACTAACTAGTGGCTACTTTTATTAATAGAAGAGGGGGGGTGTTACCGGTATCACACACGTAAAACTGGTTAATTTTTCAACTGCGGAAGACTTTATGTAACAGGCTAGAGCGAGAGGGGAGGATAGGGATAGGGAAAGAGGAAGATGGTATTGTTTCTGTGCAGTTGATAGTAGTAGGAGTAGACGATCTTTATTTATTTAGAATAAGAAAGAAGGTTATGAATAGATTGGTTTTTGGCATGTTGCTGTTAGTTAGGATCAAGTAATGTCATGTGGAATATTGAAGGTTGATATCAAATATCAGAGGGAGACATTAATCTGATCCGTTTGAGACAGAAAAAAGCCGATTTGCTGCGCATCAAATGATCTGATTAGACATTTGTGTTAAGAGATGGTACATTCTTTTGGGCCTAGAGATAACTAATTACTTGTGCCGTATCTTGCTATTGAAGACTGTGAGATGAACGTGCATGTTTATATGCATTCCATAGTGCAAGTCATCTCTCTCTCTCTCTTCCTGTCTAGATGCAATGCAAGCATCCATATGCCTCTGCTGAGACCTTCAACCTTCAATTTTGAGAAAATGATTACTATAAAACCGACATGTTTTGCAAATATGTTGCTGGATAGTACGAGCTACTTGATTTCAGTATCAACGACACTGTGTCTATTGGCTAAATTTTGATGGGATCATCTTTCGAACACGACGAGCAGCGTGGCTCGAAAAAAGACCTTGACGACTGCCTTTCTGGCTCCGACTCAAATAAATCACCAGGCCGACATCCTATGTCTATCAATCAACTGACAACAATCTGAGTATTTATGTAATAATAAATCAAATGGCTAGGATTCTTGTAATTTAGTAAAAGTATAAACAGCCACTTTTGATAGTTGAAGATTGATCGTTGAAACGGTCGGAAATGGATTTATCCTATATTGAGCGTAAAATTAGGCACATATGTTGCTCTTCAACTTCATTTTTAACGTGCGGTACATTATAAAAGGATTAGCTACCATCAAACATGACCACCATCCAATATGACCATTCTTCACGTCCTCGTAACGGGTATTTCGCTACCTGTATGTTGCCATCTACAGCGCTATCCTCACACTTGTGATGCACCATCTTCATCGGACACATCTCGTCTCCTTGCTGTAAAATCTGTACGCATCAACTCAATTGCAGGACTGAGCTATATCGCTTGGAAGTGCACGTCTTTAGTCGTGTCGTGTCCTCCTTCCAATGCCTCTCTGCAGCCAAATACAATCCATTCACAGTGGATTGCACACCCTCACATCTCTGTTGTTTGTCCTGCATCATCTGATGCTAATACGGCATTGGATCGTGGCTCACATGACTCGAAATTTGAGATTGACAACCCTCGTGTTGAGCTCTGGAGCTCCTTGAATGGTTCGATGGGCCGTTTTAGCATCGCAAAGCAATGCATTCGTATAGGTGAACAAGCAATTGAAGCTGCAGCTTTTGCTGTTGTTGTGCGTCAATCTCTTACTCATCGACGGTGTCATTGGTGCTTTGCATTGCTACGTACAAAAGCGCTTCAATGTGGTGACTGTGCATTTACACGGTATTGTTCTCGTGATTGTCTGGTAACGGATGCACCACTGCATGAGTTTCAGTGTAAAGCACTACGTGATTTGCAACACTTTGGATGTGATGGCGGTGGTGTGGGGGATGTAGAGACTCTTCGATTGGCGCTTGCAGTGCTGAGTATGGAGCATTTTGTCCAGAATTCTCAAGCTTTGAGACTGTTATGTACTCACGCTGAAGGCGGTGATGACACGAGTGAAGTGCAGAAGGCAGTAGAGTTTATTACCAAGAAAACAAATCACGGTGTTGATCGAAAGCATGTTTTGACGACGCTCCAGCGCGTTCGCTGCAACGCTCATCCAATATATCTTGATGGCGTCACGTGTGTCGGCTCCGGTGTATTTCCTGAAGCGGCTATGGCGTTGAATCACTCGTGTTTGCCTAATGTGGTGCCTAGTTTCAATTCACGCACTCGGACACTCGCTTTTCACGCTATTGCAGATATTCCACGTGGATATGCTATCGAGTGCGCGTACATTGACTTGTTGCAGGCGAGGAAAAGACGTCAAGAGCTACTTGATCGAGGATTTGGCTTTACTTGTGTTTGCAAGCGTTGCACAAGAGAAGCTGCGTTGCACACGATGCGTCACGATAAAGCAGCAGAAAGTGAAGAAGCAAACGTGGAAGAAGAAACGCAAGTAATGAAGGAACTGATGCAGCTGGTGAACTCTGGTTGCAGTAGCGCACAGCAGCGTCTTGCTTGCTTAACGAAAGAGTACGCAAGCTTGTTCAAGCATAATAGTGAAGCTCAATTTGCACTTTACACTACAGAAATGCAGCTAGCGCGTGATCGGGATGACTGGAATCGTGTAATGGAGACGGCTGAGATACTGTTGAAGATTTGGTCACGATGCGGCCTACCAGATAATTACCACACTACCGAGACGTTGCATGTACAGATTTATTATGCTGCAAAGAATGCTGGAATGATGTCGAAGGCAAAAACGGCGGCGAAGCGAGTGGCAAGCATTCGTCAAATTTGTGGCTATTCACATTCTGAGACTGTCATTGAGTAAGTTGAGACCAGTCACGTCAATGTCATCATGTGGATAATGAGGGTGATTGTGGTAAAAGATTACCGGTCGAAGGAGCACTTGCATGTGAAAGCTTTTTTGGAAGTGAAATTGAGGCGTGCACAACGCACAACGCCATGTTATTGAAGCAGCGCTTTTTTGCTTCTTTGGACTGCTTGATACTAGCGAAGGGTTCAATACGCTCGGGGTTGTTTCACCAGCGAGAGCAATGTATTTTTACGGAGCATCGCGTGCTATAAGTATGTGCGGCCTAGCAATGATGCGAAACGACATATACAAAGTGATTGATTTTGCATGCGATACCACTTCCTTGCATCAATGGAGCCACAAACAAGTACTGTTGTGAGATTTCTACACTGCGAGACGCTGCCACCGCTACGTTCATAGGCACATGTTCTCTCATTTGTACGTCATTGGATTGATCTTATTTACATGGGATAGCGTCCTAATACATCAGCTTGAGGTTGATAGTCGCGTTTCCTGTATTGCTGGTAGCAATTTGGTCTCACACTTCATTACTGATGCTTTACCAAAGCCTTTAATCTTCTGCTTTGGCAGCGCTATTTCGAGTGTTGACTTGTGTCGCTGTTATGCTGCTCATTTGTTGAATCATGACGACGGCAGCACAGCATTGCAGTTCTCTTGCAAGGTTGTAGTGGTAGGTTCATTGGCGGCTTGGGTGCGTAGCTGGAACTTAAAGGTACATACAGCCTTTCATGGTGGTGCTTTTTCCGATAGATAGTGATCATTGCATCATTCTATACTACCTTTTCTTTTTGTAGCATGCTTAACATCTACGTCGCCAAGTCAACATGTCGCCATGTATGCTACAAACATCACGTCAAAGCGGTATCTGGTGACCTGACTGAAGAATTGCCGTTCTGCTTGTCAGGAGCTAGTGTTGACAGAGGCGCGATAGACATCGAGAGGTGTTGAGTAAATAGTTTTGTGGACGGACCATGACATCTTACAATGGAGGTTAGTAGCTTCAATTACAGGTTCCGCGTTGATCGATGGCAATAAAAATCGTCTTCATGAAGTGAAGAACGTGTTGAGTGTTGTAATGCTGGGCCCTGGCGTGCTGTGAAGTGACGACAGATTGGACGGGAGCGAGGCCAGTGAGGAACCGCAAACACTTGCACCGTTAATGAGCTTTCGCAGCGTATACTGCACTTCGATTGCAGGTGGACGCTGCTGTGGCGAGAAGCTGAGGCAACGCCCTACAAGCTCCTGAATTTGCACCGGACAATCAATGGACAAGGCTGGACGGATGCAGCCCGAGCTGACTAACAGCGCCAGCTGACTCTGCTCGTCCATGCCGTCGTCCATGTCCACACCCGATGCAAACGGCAGCTCGCACGTGTCAAGCTCAGTTAACAGCACACCTAGAGCGTACATGTCAGCTTGCTCACTTCTTGGCTCACCTCGTAGAAGCTCAGGTGCTAACCATGCAACAGAAAAATCGCTGCGCGCAAACGAGGCCTCAGCACCTAAAACACGTTGTACACCAAATGCGCACAGCTTTGCATCACACTGTTCCGATAGCAATACTCGCTGAGCCTTGAGCCGTCGATGATGAAGTGTCAAGTTGCCACCTGCTGGTCGAAAGTGCAAATACACAAGCGCATCAACGATGTCCAGTGCGAGTTGCGCCTTGGTTTTTGGCATTGAGACGGAATGGAACCAGCCAAAGTCGTGTGCATTGCGAGGCCGTAGCGTCAGCAGTGCTCGTAAATCCCCGTTTGGCATGAATTCAGTCACTGCTGACGGCTGTGCCTGGTTTGCCACATACGACGGCGACGAAAGCAGATCAAGGTCGTACACACGCTGTTTGGGATCATAAAACCCCACAAAAGCCACAATGCGTGGGTGTAACAATGTAGCACTGAGTGAAATATCTGCCATGAATGCCTGACGATAGGCCTGTTGATCTGCTAGTTCCGGAAGTAGACGTCTCACAACAACCTGACGATTAGCCTGACCCTCAATCCTCAAGGTAGCACGAAAAGCCATTGTGAAGCTGCCTGCATGCAGTAATTCACCATCCACGACACACTCTGGCGGCAATCGACATTGTTCCATCGCCAATGTGTTGCACTCCAATTCATCGTAGGAATCATCACACTGTTGCACTGATGAGTGATGGATATTGTCGATTGGTGACAATGCTGTAGCAATTGTCGTGTCTGCACTGCAAGATCCTCCAGTACCTCTTGCACTAAGATGATCAAAGAATGCCATTGACGATACCGTTGAAATGTGTGGCAATTGATGAAGCCATTTGCCACTTATACGAGCAGATCGACGACTTGCATCCGCTACAATGGCCATGAGGTCAGGCGTTGTTAGCACGTAATTCATAAACTCTGTGCTTTGACTATTTTGAGATCCATCTAAGCGGTTATGAGTCCGTTGACGATACATCCACCAAGTCGCAATAACTACGAGCACAAGGACTAACGCTACAATACCAATAATTAACCCAGTCAAGTCTGAAGACGAACTATTTTCACGAAGTGAAGATCCAGCAGAACTTGACGATGTCATGATTCAATATGAACTACAGACGACCACAACACACGAACAAGTGAGTGAGTGAGTAAGATGAGAACAGAGGGAAGGTCTCTAGTATTTGATGATTGATATTCAGCTTGGAAGGGCAAGGGCGGAAGATAAAACTGACTAGTGTTTGCGATTTCCTCGTCTCTGCCAAGATGTAACATGTCGATTTGATTTGCGAGATGAAGGAATGTCACGGGTGGAAAGACACCAGCTGGTGGAGCATGTTCTTTAGTACTCGTTTGTTCATTGTCGACGTTGATTAAAGGACGTCTTTCAATCAAGAAGACTTGACGGCATATACGTAAATGAGACGTCGATTGTTTACGAGCTTCATTGAGATTGATTGATTGACTGACTCACTGACACTGAAGGAAAGCATCAAGGTCTGTCTAATCTCATGAGATTCATGCTGTACTTTTTCCAGCATGTCTACATGTTACAAGAGATGTTTATTCGTATGTGTACAAATGCTGGTCAAAGCTGGTAGACCTTACTACATTGTGTATCCACTCTCTTGTCTTGTTTGCATAAGTACTGACTGAAACAACAGGTACTACTACAACACACACTGCAAATATGACTATCTTCTACCACACGTGTTGATACATGCGTCTATGGATTAACTCTCGATTGAACAAATTGTGGCCTGTCGATGTCATCTCGGCGAGATGTGCACGAGCTATTACTAATACCCACAACGATCGATTGAGCTCCTGTTTGTCAACAAAGCAGTAGTCCGGGTCTTCGAACTTGACAATAGCAATGCTCAATAACAACAAATTCCATGGACAGCACGCGTAATGTAAGCCAAGAATATCCACCGAGTCCAGCGATGTGGCGCTCGGACCAAGATGGGTAAAATGCTTTACGATGTTATTACAGAGAATTCTCGACATTCCGCATGGTAGGAAAAACATATTTTAACATTGAAACGTGCTCAGAACGTATTGATGACCTCAAGGACCGACGTCAGTCATGCTAGTGTCACAGTTGCTACGATGGAGCCGAGGTTTTGCCGTGTAGACTACATGTTTGTGCGACTCGTATCACGTCGCTTCGTGCTTGGAAAGCTGCAGAACTTCTCTTCCCTCCGGTTGATAGATGTACAGCGAGTACAGGACCGTCAGGCGAGCACGATGGGGAGTTTCTTGTTTGTTTTTGGCATCCATGCTTTATCACCCTAGTGGTATCACCCGTCAGATGATCCAATGTGTACATGCATCATTGACAGATTAACATTGCGTCGGCTCGCATTCGGCTTATCCGAAGAGTAATGGGATGGTCAAACAGCTATTTATGGATAAAGACGATGAAGTGTCATGTCGTTACGTGGTAGATAAAAGGCACCGAGTACATCTGTAATGACTTAATAATCATAAGCAAAAAGAAAAGTATTGATTTTTACAGGATCTAGGCGCTTTTGCGTGCATGACTAGCGAAATGCTTATGAACAAGCAAAAGATGTCGAAGCCGACGGCAACCACTGAATCAAATGCATGATGTACAGAACCGGACATATGCATGTTTTATGAATTGTTGCAGTGCACCTGGCCGAGACAGGTAACTGCATCTTTGGATGAATGACTTGAGATTTGACAGGGGGGTTGTCCGCATTCATTCAAACTTCCTTAAAACAGCTGATCTCACAGACTCAATCTCTGTGGGAAGTGTCTGGGATTAATTGCACTGGTCTCGCAGACTACACCTTTTCGGATTACGTAATAGCTGCATTATTGACGGTTATCTTTAGTGGTAGTGAGTCCCAGATCTGCGAGGGCAATTTGTGTGTTCGTGCCCCGCATATGAAACTATGTATGCAGGCAAGTTTCCTGTCGTGTTGGAAGAACTTGTCCGGAGCCGTCTCAAGCGTTTCATTCGACAAATTACCGTCCAGAAGACACAACAAGAGCCCGTCCATATCAAAATGGAGCACGTGAGGCCAACCATTCACCGCCAGCAGCGCTTGTTTTACGAGGAGAAGGATACGTCTGCATCTCAGGTTCAATTGATCCGTCGCAAACGGCCTCGCACGCCAGAGTTGGACCACGGCACGGTCCCGACGCGAGGGTCTCGAGAGAAGACGCCACGTTTGATGATGCTCCCTGGACTTGCTGAGCTATTGGCTGCACAGAAACAGCGCAATGAGGGCGTTGTTAGCGACGACGTACTGGACGTGATGTCGCGTGTATCGACTGTCGGTCAGGAACAGCAGCAGCAGATGCAACTGAGACATGAGGAAGAGATTGAGCTAGAGGATAAGACGCCGTGGCCGTCGGCGACGCAGTATTACGACATCCTTATGACGCACAAGACGAAACTTAAGATTCCAGTGTATGATCTTGGAGTGGATCCACGCGGCGTTCCACTGCATCCTGAATTTATATATAGCCAACCGGTCTCGTGTATGTACTTCCTGAAATGCTCGCGGTTGCTAGGCAAAGGTTCATTTGGTTTTCCTCGTAAGAGAAAGACAGCCAGTGAAATGATTTGTAGGACGATTTCTACAAATGCAGGCACAAAGTCGGTTGGAAGCAAGAAGGAACTGAGTAAGGAGTTTGAGTGGCGTAAGATGAGCTTTGTCACTGGGTTGCCAAAGAAACAACCCATTGTACGCTACATTACAGCCACATGCTACAGTCGTGCGACTGATATTGCGGTAAAGAAGAAGGTGCTTCGCATGCATGCAGTCATGCTTGCTGACGGCACGGGAACTGGCGAGAATGGCGAGTATGTTCTCGTGCATATTCGTGCGGGAGGCAGCAAGCGTGTTGGTCTCCGTGTCAGTTTAGTTGATTCTGAAATAAAAGCAGCCCCTGCGTCGCCTGGTGCTTGCGGGACCGTGAATGCGAAGCAGCGGGTTGGCTTGTTGTGTATGAGAAGGCCCGTGTCGCCTACCAGCGTCGCAGTGTCTTCGTATTCGAGCGCGACGGCATCTACCTCTCCTCATAACGCAAACTTTTCCGCTATTCAGGGCGAGAGCTCGGACGACATGGCGATGGCTTCGACAGTGTCGCCGATGAAGGTGAGCTTGGCATCAGCTGTGACCCGGCACACGCTTTTCTCGACTACCGAGGATCTAAATATCGACTTGGCACGCTTAGTGCTGCGCAATATGATATTGAAGTCGTGTACGTCGCCAGACGAAATGGCAAAGTACGTTTTGGGTCTGCAGGAAGAACTTACGGCGCTGCAAAGCCAATATCAGTCATCTAAGGGCGCCGAGCAGGGTTATTAGTTAGCTCAATCACGAAAGTCATTAACATCAGTGTCTGTCAGGTATACCAAGGCGTGCACGGTTGATATTCTTTCAAGCATTAGGCTTCGCGAAAAGTGATGAAATGCTCGACTATTAGAGAAGACGTATGGCCCAATTGGTAAAGAATGACTCACATGTCATAGTTGACAGCGTACGGAGCGCCTTACTGCGTCAAGCGTCGATGGACTGCGTATTAAGTCGCTAGTCTCTCGCTTTCATTGTCAACTCAAATGACGCCGAATGTTTCGAGCATTGCCAACGTTGTTGCTGCAACGACGGCATCAATGCAAATTAATGTACATTTGCTGACTTTGCTGCTTATTCAAGCTGGTCTAGGCCGTGGTCACACTCGTTTGTCTCCATCTTGTGCATCGAAAGCTTGCACTGGATTAAGGATTTACTCTGCAATCCCAGAGTATCACACGTGGACAACACATCCATTTATATTGTACCTATTGCTGCTATATCGATCATTATCTCCTACAATCTTCGCCAAGTCGATGTCTTCCAGCAACTGGTCTTTCAACGATTTCTCTTTCAATGGCTAGAATAAGTTCTTGATCAACATGACCTCCTTCTCCAACAACATTTCTTTCCCTTGCATACTTTATGGTCGTTCAAGTGCTGCTCTATCAACACTTACTTGGCCCACAAACTGATCGCTCTGTCTATAACTTATGTCGCACGAGTATTGATTCATTGTTTGGTCTAATACAAAACTCATAATAATGATACTTCCTTATAATATGTCGTCGTAGAAGTTAAAGTACATGCTCTTGGGCAGGTTCTTGTCGTCTGTTGTTGTTGTTGGTATTATACGTCCTAAGTTGATTTGATGTACACAAATAGGATTCACTTTGGCAGATGATTTGAATTCACTTGGATTTGTATTTGATCAAGGTTTTTCTGACCCGTTTTTAAGGTTTTACCTTGTATACGGCGTGGCTTCGGTCTTTGTAATGGGCCCTTCACTTGAAAGAAGGCACTCACATACAGAAAGAGAAAAAAAGAGAGACGTTACGAAGAGAGAAAGAGAGACTGACAGACGACAGTCGATTAATTGGTAGCAAAATAAAGGAAGACGTAGAAAAGTATTGAATTCACTAAAGAAGAGAGGAGAAAAATGAGTCGTGAGGAGCGAAAAATGGCGCAAATTATTGCCAGCATTGAGCGCATGGAACAGGAGACGCGTGCATCGGGGGATGACACGAGCAGAATACAAGAGCCACATGATTGGACAAAACAGGGGGGGACGAGGTAAAAAAGGGAAAAAGGGAAAGTTGATGGGTGTTAAGGTCAAGTCTGGAAAGAAATTGAAGGTGTCAGCTGGCGCTGACAATATCAAGACGACGTTTGAGCGCAAGCTTACACCTAAGAAACGCTGGATACAACTATGGAGTGCTCAATTGGATGATGATAACAGTAAAGAGAAGGATTCTGGTAGTGCGTCGGAGGGTGTCGAGAAGGAGGCAGAGAAGAACGAGGCGACTATTCCGTCGACCGTCGCCACGTCGCCCGTTTCAGACGGTAATCTGAGTGACAGTGTACCCTGCAGAGCTGCAACAGTGACTATAGCTAAGAAAGAAGAGGAACAAAGTATGTCAGAACAGCCAATTGATGTGCCGACGGCGATGCCACTGGTCCCTCTTCCTGTTGAACAAAAAGCTGAGAGAGCAGTTCCTGTCTCGGTTTCAACTAATGCACAGGAACAATTAGTAGAGACACTGAAGGTGTCGACAACAGTGACAGCAATGACGACGATGACCACGGGAGATGACGTGAGTGCAATGGCCTCTTCCACATCATTGGAATTGCGTGTGAAGACTCCGCTCAACAACGAGTCGTCACACTTATCGCCTCCATTGGAGAGAAACAGCCCCACTACAACAGCATCAATCAGCCCGTCTACAAAGGTTAAGGATAGTGACATGCCAAACAGCAACACCGCAGCAGCAGCATCCAAGTTTTCACCTGCTGCAACAGAACAGGGAAATCTTGTTATGAAGGCAAAAGAGGATTTACCTGCAAAAGAGTTTGTTGCTTCTGAGCTTGAGAGGGTGAGTAGCAGCAGTAGCAATAGTGTGAGCAGGGGAGATAACAGCTACAGGAGGGAGATATCAGATCACCATATTGACCGTGATAGAAAATGCAGCTTGGAGCGTACTGAGTCGCCAATGTCGGAGGAGGCAAAGCGGCGCGCAGAGCGGCGAAGGAAGCGAAAGTCGAATTGGGATGTAGGTGATCCCCGTAAAGGAGGAAGTCCTGTCGCAGATCCTCCAATCAGTGCCGCCGCAGCTGCAGCTAATCAACAGTCGTTTGCGAAGTACCCGCCTAATCGTCCATCTTGGCGTCATAGCCAAAGCATGATGGACATAAAGCCACATTTTCCGACTGGCCACCGGTCCTCGAGCTTTTATAACAATGGATCGAGTTCAGGAGGAAGGCGGGGATTTTATCACATGAGTTCGCTACCTCAAGATCGTTCCCGGAGTGCAGGACGCTCGTCATCGCGTTATAGCTACGGAAACAGCAGCAGCGGCGGCAGTAACTACCGGTGATTAACGGTAGTAAATGCATGAACAGGTCCCATTATTTTACTATGGAGATAGGTAAAACCTGATTTATCTATTTTGAAGAACGTGACGTGACTATATTGTGTTAGGTAGGATGCGAAAGTCAGCGAGACTTTTGAGCATATAGTAAATAATTGCATATAATGTACGCGTCATGTAAGCTCATTATGTGTTGAAAAGTCAGTATTGATAACTATGTTAACAAGTATACGGTATACCAAGTATACAGTATATCAAGTATACGGCGGTGGTACTTGAAGTAGCACTAGTATGAAAACCGTCATTCATATACTGGTCCTAATAATAAAATTGCTTGACCGGTACAAGCTGCTATTTGTAGGAATACTTTCTTCAAGTACAAGATGAAGTAACATCTGCTTCGTATTCGACCATCGACCAATACTTGCATTGTGAAATAAAAGAGCCAGGGGTTAATGACGTACATCAATTGGAAAAGACGGTGACTAGATGGCGCAACTAAAGCGCAAATGAAAAGGATAGTCAAACGTCAACACATCGAATGATTACTCTATCGACCATGACAATGTAAACGCGAAGATGGATAGGATTGCAACACACATGACAAAGCATATGATGACGGCCATGGATCGTCTTTGGTGCATTTTGGCATGGCTCAGATACGTTATCAACAATCATGTTTTTGATGCCGATGGATTGCTCAGATGCATCACTTTTTTTTGACGCCAGCATTGCATATCCTATTGCATGCTGATGTAGCACCACACGGACTTGAAAGAGATTGACGCATTCATCTACACATGACAAGAGACAAAACTGGATGGAGCAACGAATGCAAATCAACATCACTGTTTTTTTGTTTTAAATTAGTGCAAACTCAGATAAATCTAGGTCCCTAAAGGAGGCAGACAACGGCACATGCTGCATCGATGATCAAAGCATGTATTCGTGTATGTACATTCCGTGCATTTCCAGGAATTTCGCCGTCGGCCCTGACGTGTAAGCATCTTTGAGGGTTCTGGCTCCGAGCCAACGGAGCTAGCACGCTTCAGATCTTGACTACGGGTGTGCAATGCAATTGGAGAGATCGTTGTATCCAGTGTAAGCTGACGAAGTGGCTTACATCCTTTTATATGTTTTCTCCGTCGGTCTTTCGTCGAAGTTGGGCTGTGTGACGTACTTCGAAGATAATACTTTCGATTCGGTTCATTTATTTTCAAACCCGTGCGAGTACGAGGCGATGAAAGTCCGTCACTAGTCGAATAAGCGCAACGTGTGCTCTGTCCTGACGTTTCTGACTGACTCAAAGTTGTACGTGACGATCCAAAACAACCATCCAATTTTGCCTGCTTGTCATCAATAACATTCAATGATCGAGTAATCGGTCGATGGCTTGTAGTCGATGTAGTAGACATTTTCATCTTTTTCTTGGCTCCCTGACTTGCTACAATAGGTCTTGACGATAGAATCGAAGATGGAGTCGATGATGTTGGAAACGATGAAGCCGTCAACGAAGCCGTGAGCTCTGGATCATTCTGTAAGAAATCAATTGTCTGTCGTAAAGCACGTCGCTCTGCTTCTTGTACTTGTGACTGATGTTTTTGTAATTGACAGTGATAAAAAGCTTGAAACTCTCCAGAGGGTGACTTGTTCTCAGTGCTATTTGACATCAAGTGCTCCTGCTCGACACTGTTATGATTACTAGTATGCAGTGGTGGAGCATCTTCATCAAAGAATTCAACCAGTGGTTCCCTGTCATTTTCAATATGCTCTAGAAATGGACATTTTATCTTAATAGCTTTCCACATCACTTCATCCACTTTATATTGTTTTGTCCGTGCAAAACCCACAACACGACGTCTGCAGAAGCCGCAATTAACACTTGTTAGTTCTAACCCCCGTTCAAAACATTCCATACTAAAGAATATATAATACATGTGTGACAATCATACAACATACACACAAATGGTACACAAAAGAGTTATACAATTAATTGTTTTTATTTCATATCGACATAATTATTATTATTGCGTACCACAAATAACGCTGACAACATGGCAACTGAATAGGACGTCGCAATACATCGAGACATAATGGACACTGAAACCGGATAGGAATAGACATGGAGTTCATGTGAGTAGAAGAATGTCCTAGTTGTGACACTGTAGCAGTCGACGCACGCGACCGAGTAAGCGCCATTGACTCAAGAAATTGCCGCCGTGAGTATATCGTTTGTTCGTCTTGGTTTACTGGTATCAAATAGGTATCAAGAGGTATTAAATTAAGGTACCACACCTTATATAAAATACAAATACCAATTCTTCCATTTAAATTGCCACTAGACCAAATTCATATTTTTGAAAACTGTGGTATGTACCGGTTTATATATCGGTATCTGCAACCCTGACAAGCATATCTATCGGCTGGCTAGGAAGTCATGCATCGTATATTGCGTCTGCGTCACGTCTTAGCGGCTGCTACACCGTTTCATTCACGTGCGTCTTCATGGTCATTGTCTTCTGTATCTCGTGCTGTTTTGGTGTACACAACAAGGTCGTTATCGCTCCAGAATTCGCGTTGTAACGTAGGATCCACGTGTCGTCAAGTGCTCTATCGATCTTTCTCTTTTGTTGAAGCTTCTAGTGATCTTCCAGCAGATAAAATAACATTGAAAGGCACAAAATTGACTGAAGAAGAGCGTGATAGTATTGTAACGCGGCTAAAAGCACGCTGCAACGCGTTATACGACGACAACAAGGCGTTCGTAGCTCCATCCGAAGCCCTGTGTCTCTGGTTGCATGATGTGCAGACGCTGCTGCATCAGTACGAGCTCGTGCAAATCAATGAAGAAGTAGTTTGTGCTTATGAAAGTGGGGTGGCAATTGCTTCGAAGCAGCGGCAGTTTGAACTAGCGACGGCGTTGACTAAACAGATGCAGGACATTGGCTTTCGTCCGACGGAGAGAACGTATCAGTATCTCGTCCGTAATGTAGCATTACAGTTGATTAGTGGAGCTAAAGAAACATCAGTGGATGATTTACGTGAGATACTGAAGGACGTGACGGATGATATGTGGGAGCGTGAGATCATAAGCATCGTGGAGAGAGAAAAACGACCGCTGCAACTCAAGACGGAAAAGGAGTTTGAACTCTTTCATAAACGACTTATTGCTGGCGTTGAAGCACAACTAGACGAGTATGAAGGCGTCATTGGTGTAGACAATAACAAAGAAGTGAAGCGTATGAAGTTGGTGGGACCGTATAATGAAGCTCTCCGTGTGTACGCGGACAATAACGTTACCTTCTCCCGCATGTTGGAGCTAATGGTGGCGCGGAATCTTGTAGTAAATGTAGAAACCTATGAAGCGCTGCTATTGGGAGCACGTTGGAACGAGATTCCAGCCACACTGAGTCAATTGCTGGACTCGAAACTCGTTGATGAACTCACTACGTCAGCTTCTTTTACGGCTAGTGAGCACGTGCGCAATCTTTGGGTTAGCGCTATGAAGGCAATTGTGTACACTAGTACTGAGCGTTTCAACTCGCTGTCGGCTAGCGTGTACAAAAGAGACGTCGATCAATTGAGAAAGGTGTTCATGTTTGTCGACAAGCAGCTTTCGAGTGCTTTTCCCAAGTTCAATTTTGCCACGACAACGCAGTATGATGAGGTTTACACGATACGCACGAAGGCTGCGGCTGCATGCGGACTCACTACCCCTATGAAAAGGATTCTTGACGAGTACGTTCAGTGTGCATCTTCCAGTTCAGATGTTGAGAAGCCTGTGCTATCGAAGAACCCATTCTTGTCAGCATTAGAGATTTTTCCATGGTCATTGGTAGATGTTCTGGTGCTTTCGCGCGAAGATGCTTTGGCCCGTGCGACAAGCCGCGATGTGGCAAGCTCTCCGCGTGTGCTTGAAATGCGACACATGTACGAGCGCGTCATGCGTAAGCTGACCATAGCTACGGAGACTTTCAAGAAGATTCAGCTACAGCTCACCTCAAAAGATGGTAAGCTGGATGAAAAGGAGTTGCGCGAGCTGCTGGCTCAGCAGAATATGGCACGCATGGCTGTAGAACAGGAGTCCCGAAGAGCTACAATTCTCGAAAGACGACTTGAAAATGCACGTGTTCTCAAGGCTAATCAAGTGTTGATAAAGGAACACCTGAAGCGCGCGGACAAGACAGTGGACTATGTGCTAAACAAACTGCTAGATGCGGGTTACGATGTGGAGAACGATTTGGATGTGAGCGTCAAGCTCATGGAACAGTATATGAACTCGGCTCGACGCTTGGATAAGCGTCTCACACAGCGAAAGATGCACGTAAGCCCTCATATGATGTATCGTGTGTTTAAGCAGGTCAAGTCAATTTCAGGCGCCGTGAAATTTGGTGTGTTGGACCCGCAGGATCCGAAGACTCGTGAGCAGTTGACCAAATTCTTTGAGCATGCTGTATGCGCTGCCGTGCGCTTCTGGCGTGAAGAGGAGACAGATGCTCTCGTGCGCCAGCAGCAACGATTGCTAGGCACTCAGCAGCTAACCCAGCGCGAGTACGACCAGCTCATCTTTCAACGTGTGACGAGTCTTGATGTACGCGGCGCTCACTCACTATTGCAGGAAATGCACAATGTGGGCATGAAGCCGTCCCAGGAAGCCATTCATTGCATTGCGCTAGGATTACTGCACCGACGAAATGCGTGGCCACGCGATACACACTTTGCGTCATTTGCTGAAGAAGACGGTGGATTTGACGCAGAATCTCAAGATAAAGCTGATGAGGAGGGTGAAGGCGAGGCCGAGGACCCCACAACAGCAGCAGAGGTAGCGATGGACTCAGAGTTGTCAGATTTACTGAATATGTCAGATCAGGAAGCTATCGAAAAGGAACTTGGATTGAGTGGAGCATTGAAATTAGAAGACGATGACGACAAGCTCAGTGCTGAAAGTGCAGTAACAGCAGCACGGTCTGTGTTGCTTGGCTCGGACGAACCTGTGACTGTGGAGGATCTCATTGGCTTTTTACAAGACTGGTACAATCTTTATGGCGTGACACCTCTTGGCAAGACGGTGGTACCTGTATTTGCTCAATTGCTTGACACCAACAATTTTCCTGAAATGCGCCGGTTGTTGCAGATTTTGGAATCCATGGAAGGGGGTCTAACCCCGGGCACGGAGCTTTGGCTTGAGAGGCGTATCAGTCACCTTGGTGGAAAGACGTTGGACGACTTTCGACTGACAAAGTAAACTAGTATCTAGATTTGCGTAAAGACCATAGCGAGCAGCATCTTGCATCGTGAAGAGTGTGAATGACAGGCAACACTATGTTATGCAGACATGACTGCTTACACAAGCAACAGTGTATCGCGCATACTAATGCAGTTGGTGCTTGTGCTTGTTTTATCAAAGCATTGATGACATATTACACTTCAATCTGATCCAGCGATGCCGACAAGTACGTCCCAAGAGTCTCAACCTATTCTTTCAGCATCACAACAAACAACAAGAACAACACCACCGTTGACATCAAAATTCCTACAATAAACTTCAACATCAGAGTGCATGCATCACCACTTGTTTGTACCTTTGCTTTAAGCAATCCCGCAGGCGCGTTTGTGCTTGAATATGCACATAGCAAGAAATGTTTACCCGCTAGAGTCATTGCCAAGCGACCATGCTGTCTCACAGCATATAGTAACAATAACACACACAATACTATACATTAGTATCATATAGAGACCCTATAGACCTTATCAAAGCAGTCAAGAAGCTATTGAAATGTCAAGAAAGTGTACTTCGAGTTCCACGAGCATCGAGCAAAGATCTCCAGTAGGATTCGCCTCTTTTCCAGCGTGTAAATACTCTCCCCACGTGTGAGAAGCAATAGCGCCCACGACCTTATGATCCACTATATCTCCATCACCTACAGATCCCACTAGTGCCCCTTCTAACGTCATTAACCTGTTCATAATAAGGCAATATCAATCATTGTTAAATAGGACAGAGTAATGGAAAGTAGATGACGCTGTAACTTTTGATACAAACGACAAGAGTAGATGTAATTTGTACGAGAGAGTAAGCAAAAGAATAAAGATCATATAGAGACTATACGTACATACAAGCAGTGATCCCATCACCTACAATCTGTCCTAGAACCTCGGGTAACACCTTTGCACGGATCATTTGGTAATTTAGAATTTTTTTGGAAATTCACATGAAGTTTATTGTTATACTGTCTTACTGCTTGTACCGGTATAATAAAAAACCTCAACAAACTGTAAGATTGTCAATTTTTTCCCGGAATGCTGCCACAAATTTCACAAAACCGCGTTACTTCACAGCAGAAAGTAAAGCAACGATAATGTAGCTCTTCAGTAACTGACAGTTTCTTACCCAGCCCCTGTACCCTTGTAAACAAAGAATTCGAAATATCGGTATCAGCTGAATAGTACCCAAAATCTATAGTAAAAAGAAGTGACCCAAATGCATGAGTATTATTTCTAACTTTCTTTATCAAGTAACTTTCTTTAAAACACAACCTTCCAGATTATTCAATTACTACTATCAAGATGTTAGGATCAACATGTACTAATGGCGGAGGAGGTGGTGGTGGTGGTGGATCAAGTGTTTTATCGTGGAAAGAGCATGTTCTAGATGAGATTCCTGTTGCTGCAGAAGATATAGGAGATGCTATAACGTGTCTTCTTCATACTATTTTATTTACAAGAGCACCTGGACCTGTTCGTCCTAGTGAAGCCTCGTGTCAGGCGTTTCCTAATATTACGTACGCTTTGTGTGCAGTCGGAGACGTCAGTCGTAAAGTTGATAATGCAGTACGGAGTTTTGAAGAGATGGTCGTCGTAGGAAATGGGAGTAATTACTTGATGGGAGTTAGTAATAATCCGATGACCCCATACGGGCAACCGTCACTGACGTCCATGGGTGCAAGTAACAACGACGTTCGTGGTGCTAATAGTGGGTACGTCGTCGTCACTTTTTTGGAACGCAAAGTAAAAAAAGCACTTTTTGGACTCATGTCCAATGAGGAAAAGACAGTATTTGAAAAGTGGATTGTGCCAGTTACAGTGACCTCGTCACCTGCTGCATCACAAGGTGAGAAAATCTGAATTTGATTGTAAAGGACAGAGATGATGGTGGGGTTTTGATAACTTGTTTGTTTGTTTATTATTGGTAATGAATGATATTATGTAGAAGAAAGAGAATTGTGTGCAGGAGAGACGGAAGCAGCACTGCAGAATGCATTGTTGCATGTTCTGACGGCAGTGCAAAGCATTGAGCACATTCCAGTTGCAATGTACGACTTTGAGATCCGGACTTTTAAGAGTTTGGAAGCTGCACAGACTGATAATGGCTATGGAGCAGGATTGGGAAGTACTAGTGTACGTCTCATGCCGTAGCTGACTTGCTTAATCTGTTCAATCGACGTATTTATCACTCAACTCGCCAGCTTCGTTTGCGTGGAGCTTGACATTGGATTACGACGGTGTTTTATGTTGATGGTCAGTGTATATAGACTTGGTTACGATTTCTGTGAAGCTCCTACGCTCTCTCGAGCACATACGACAGAGGATGTTGTTATAATGGACGTCATATACACCAGATTACCAGCAGCACTACGACAGCATTGGCAGAAGTGGCATTCGAGACATGACACTTATCTCTCGATTTTGTGAAAATGCTGTAATCTTTGACGAGCTCATATATTCACAAGGGGTTGATTAGCATTTGCTACAGTATTATACTATTAGTATGACGGAAATGCATCTACTTCTATACATTAGCAAGCTATATAGACGTTGGTCCCTTGCTCAGTATATAAAGTGAACCTTAACCAAACGTTAATATAAGTAACGCTATTCTATTCTATTTTTATGGGCTTTATTTGCTCTGCATTATCTATTGGTTTATACCCAATCACCGAGCTAGAAATTGAATTCAATTATAATATTTGTCATTGTAAGAAATAATGATAAAGGGATTATTTTATAGTGAATTTGATAACGTGGCTGGGCCTGTGATTCTCTTCCAAGCACCAAAGAAGTGGGTAAAGGATCTCTAAACGTTTACTATTGTTATTCTCATGACGCTATATCTTGTAGTGTGCTTAGTACTGAGGTATTTGACAGTGTATCTGGATACATTATTATTGATAAGGCACTATGTGGGAAGATTATTACAGGTGGAGAAATTAAATTATAATTGTGTACAATTAATTGATGTACAAATTATTGTGATCAATAATTATTGTATTGTCTTATTCTAATTGTATATGGTAAGGCAGTTCGAGCACAACAAATGAAGATTGTGGGATATCCCGTCTGTATTGAAGACGATAAATATTATCGTAATGCTCTACTATTTAATATTGGTACGTGTACACTATAAACAACATATAGCTACAATAAATATTGGTGTATCGAACAATTATTGTGCTTATGCATGCAGGTTTTGTATTTGACGATCACGTCGAGACGGCACCGTATCGACCTATTCTGCGAAAGGTTAGTCAGTATTATTTTATTGATGGAAGAATACAATCCGAAGGAGGTTTTGTTATGCTAAGTATTGCAATAAATGTGACATAGTTGGGAGCTTTAGTAGAAGGAATGGAAAAAGAGAGCAGCTTTTTATACGACCCGAACAAGAAAGAGCTGCTTGGAACGATTTTGCCTCAGATTTTACGCGACTTGACTCTGCATGGTGAATGCACTATTCCTGTGGATACAGCCAATATTATTAATCTGAAACTTTTTCCGACTTTGCAAGACCCTGCGTCGGTATTTGAATATCAAGTACCGGTCGCAATTCGAGATCTACAGGCTCTCCTCGAGAACAGTGGTGTGATTCTTAGACCAAGTGTGATTAGTAGGCTATGGTGAACTTTTAGCTGACTTGTTCATGGCTTGCATTCATCAGCAGAATGGGACCTGGCACTGCAGCAGATTGTGCCTTTTATTGACGGCGTCCGGTATGTGAAACGCATCAGTCTGGAGGCTGAAGTGGAGATTGCGATTGTGAAGAAATGTGTTCGACAACTTTTGTACTACGGCTGCGTAACGCTCATTGACATTTTTCTTCATTCAAACATCTACGCTAACACCCCCAAAATTGCCGTGCTTGCAAACGATTCCAAGTTGCAAGCCGAGTGCGCCGTATACATCGCCAAGTCAGGTCATGTACCGCCATCGTTTGCTCGAATATTTGCGTTGTATTGCTCCGTGCAACCCAGCTTGCGCATGAGCGACTTCTGTGTCGTGTATTCCGAGTCACTTGCTTTTATTGACGTGCGACGTTTTATCACCTTTGGCCTCATCCATGGCTTCCTGAGACGCGTGCATCGCTATCCCATCTATATCGATCGCAGTTCCAGTCCTCAGCAACAGCAACAGGTTCAGCAAACGCCACAACAAAATCAGCAGCAACAAGGTGGTCAGCAAAAGAGCCGTCAATTTGGACTATCTTCGAATTCCCCGTCGCTATCTGGAATGACTCCTATCGGTGCAGCACCTTCATCAAACCAGCCAAACGGGACATCAAGCGTATCGAACGGAACCACAACAGGAGGCGGCTCCAACGGAACTGGAGGAAATGCAACTACTCTATCATCTTCAAAACGCGCCTTGGTCGCCAAGGCTAATCAGCTGGAGAAAGACTTGCTCCGAATGATGGACGGCAACCACCATACAGACAAAATTTGCACCAAGTTTTTGTTGCGCTATACCGACGTGGAATCCACCATTCAGATAACTCCAAACTGCTTCGCTGTGCACAAATGACAGTACCCTCAAACATCAACAAGCTGCCAGGAACATAAAAATCTACATCATATTTAATTTCTTCTTCCCTCTGCGCACAACTGATACACACAAAACCGACAAAACTACAGCAGCTTTTTACTCCATCCAAAAGCCTGAGATCTCCATGTTCATTACAAGTGTCAGATAATTAACCATCTCTTCCTTTGTATGATAGAGCGGCAGATCAATCCGATTGAAACATGTGTGGCCCTTGGGCATTAGACCAGTTGGCGGGGCACCACGCTGTACAAACTGAATGGTAAATCGTCGGACTCGACCATCACTACTCGTAAGTGCCTTAAAGCCCTGTACAGGGACGCGCGAAGTGCCAGTAGCAAACTGTAGCAAACGCGCACGTTCCTCACTAGTAAATTCAGCCATACACTCCCAAAACCATTTAAGCACGCGATGCTCGACAGGGGACGGCTTCTCAAGCTTGACCCACCGCACCTCACTGTGAGCATGCCAATCATTCACATCCAGCTCCGGTACACCAGATAGCAAAAGATCAAACTCCTGGTAGTCAAACACTGTAATAAGGAATTGCGGCATGACGTCGTAAAAACCCATAAGTAGTGCACCCAGTTGCTCTGAAATACTCTCAAACATGTAGTGTTTCAGTAGAAGCTCCAAGTACTCCTTCTTATTGTCATCTGTCACATCCCGGTCAGCACCACCAGGTACTAATTCAACTGTCTTTGACTTTCCCTCAGACGTAATTACCTGTACTGTAAAGTCAATTGCAAGTAGATCAGCGTTGTTATTCTGCTTCATCCACATTGCATTCTTGTACAAATCTTCATCCAAAAACTCGAGATCCGAGAACGAAATCGGTACTCCAAGAATGTGCTTGATAAGCGGTAATGCAAGTGACATTTTCATGTTGTATCCTTCAATCAGTGCCTTTGCAAGCAACCGCCCGATAAACTCGTAATACTCCAGATGATTGGGCACCTTCGAAGCCGAGGCCGGGTTAATCCAGTAACCCATGTTCTCACCCTTTGTAGAAATAAACAGACCAAAATCATCGTTAAAGAGAGAATCACTCAAAATCTCGTACCATTCACGAATCAAACCACCAGCATCTAGACCAGGCTCATTCTCAAAGTAAATGCGCAAGCGCTCCCAGAATCGACTAGGCGGACACTTCAGCATCTGTTCCAGCGAATCGCTTACCAAATGTTCTCGTCTCACGACAAACTGAATGTGACCTTCCTCATAGCTTCGCCAGCGCTTCTGCACCTGCTCGAGGAACCAACGGTTCTTGTCCTGAAAAGTAAGCGAGGCGACCTCCTCAAGATCATCTTCGCAGTCCATTCGACGACAGTTCTCCGTAAAAGCAATCACTGTTCCTGCAGGGGTCCACTCGTACCCGCCATCACCGTCCTCATGCCGCACATACCCTGTAGATACATTCGACATGATTGTATCATTCATTTCCATAAATCGACGGTCTTCACTTCCATTTGGTCCAGTAATCTTAGGTATTGAGCCTATATCCATTGTACCCTCCCTGTTCTCATCAATGTGTATCAAGCTACGAGAACTAGCAAGACCGCGAGTAGGAGGTAACTGGTTGACATTAATACCAGGGAATGGGTTCCTGTTGTTATTGCCATTGGGGTTAAACGGTTTCACACTACTATTTGCCGGGTTAAATGGATTTTGCTGTGAGTAAAATGCCATCGTCGGTCGTTCTTCTGCTTCTTCAAGACATTTTAGTGCCGTAGCACGGAGCGGCTGGAATGATGGACGACCCAAGTCATTCGTCGACAGAAATGAGCTGTTTGGGTGATATTCTCCATCCTCTGGGACACCAAAATCTCTCAACGCTAGTGCAATATTCTCATTATCTTCTCTCAAGGACGACGTGGATGAGACGCAACTTGTATTTGACGTACGTACATACGCATCACCTCCTAATATTGCTGTTCCATTGGAAGGTGTACTGAGACCACGATACATGGTCTCATTTCTCTTATCCTTGTTACTATGATTGATGTTTCTCGTCTTGTCTTCATCATAATTCTCACGCGTATATTGTGCATCAATCCGTACCCACCGCATGACTCCATCTTTTCCTCGTTTTCTCTTCCATAAATGTCGTCGTACAGCTGCTTTCTGTCTTGATGTAAGGTCCATTTGTTTTAATCTTCGCACGTGAAAACTCCGTACTCTCGATTGTTGATTCAACATACTTTGACTAAACTCTTGTTTATGTAATCCTGATGCACGTGCGAGATAATTCGATGGCGTGAGTGCCGTGATAATACGTGGTGTACGACACATAACACAACTTGTTTTATCCGGATGATTATCATGAAAACAGATTGAACACGGCCATTCTTCTTCTCCACGTTGTAAGAAACTATCGACAAGATGATGTCGCATCATATTATTATTTTGATTATCTCGTGCTAGAAACCGTTCGATTTTACGTGCATAGCTCCAATAATACCATATTGAACCACATAGAATCATTAATGCCAAGATAAGAAAGATATACACAAGTGCTGCCATCCCGGGTGTTAATTCCTGGCCAAATAACGTCGTCATGGGGTTGTCGAGGGGGTTGATTGTTTCCAAATGCTAGTGACTTTTTCACTTGACTCAACTATGTCGTTCGAGTGATTAAAAAAATACGTTTTGATGGAAAGAGTTGTACTGACTCCTGTAGTTCATAGAGGAGGAGGAGGGGTTGGTATTTATATCCAATGAGAATACAAGATTAAATGTATTTTGAACCACTTGGAATTCAAGTATAATAGACCCCCATGTCTTTTATACTGGAAAGTAGTTACACGGTTGGTTATAGAAGAATGTTCGATTTTATCAATTTTCTTACGTGAAAAAGAAGAAGAAAAAACCGTGGACCGATTTGTTCGCAACATTTATAAAACAATGTAAAAACGGTAGGACTTGAAGTCAATATGAAACAACCCAATCTACGGATGAATAGAAGAAAGACCTTACGGGATGTTCATACATACATATTATGACGAGTCTTGACATTTGAATCGATTATTAGTATCGTGAGAAACAGTCATACGACACACGTTGAAGTAGAGAATACTATTTCTTCACTTATTGATGAGCAATCCGGTCAATCGTTTCACTTGATTGATGATTCACTTGATTTCTCTATGAAATGTCTTTGCCCTGATCTTTTCATGATTCTATAGCATAGGACAGACAGCCCGTCTCTCTTTCATATGTAGCCGCCTCTTTACTGTCGGTACTTTCATCACCAGACTACTTGACTTAGTTTCAGCTGTTTACATCTCTCTACCTCTACCATAACACCAACATACGTCCACACTTCTCCGTCCTGACCTCATGTCAACGCCCCCGCTCTCATAATGTATCAGTCAGTTATCAATGAAAACAGTTCGTCATGGTCAAAAGTGCACCGTTGATGCCGCTTCATTGATTTTCTGGACTTGCTTCGGTATTTCTTGGCCCGTCCTTCTTTGCCATTGTACTTGCAGTGACAGTTTCTTCGTCTGTCTGCTTAAATCCCTCATGCATCTGACACGATCAACGTAGGACATGCGTCCGTAAGATTACGACGAAACTTACGCAGCTCAAACAAGTTCATGGCGCATAGTGCATTCATTTGAAAGCACTATCAAGACTGAAGGTTTCGCCATCACAGACGCCAAAATCACACTGAAGACGCATGTGATAGTCAACGCTGCGCTGTACGCATTTGCTGCACTCACAATGCAACGTCTGATTGACTCTTTCTGCCATCACTCCGTCAACATGTTTGTTGTTTCGCTAATGTTGCTTCAGCTTCATGAATATTACGTGGTTTACATTGATTTGCTAGCTCACAAGACTCATCATTGTGTGGTGCACGCCATAGTGCAAAAAGCATGAGCATCGTACGACGGCTGCAAGCGCGGGTGCAGCACTGGCATTTGCTTGGGCGTTACTACGTCAATAAATGGCACTACAGTGTCTCCAAGTGGGCGGAATGTGTCTTGTATGGCCAGTCTAGAACAGGAAACAGCCCAAAGGTTGCGTCCGTGGCTTTTATGATCACGCGAGCTATGCGTCAACAGCTTATCGACGCTGGTTTTCCATCCTCTGCTATCTCGTCGTTACAGCCGGCAGTAGCGCAAAAGGTGATTGCTGAGAAGGTCACATTTGCAAAGTTTCAGGAGCTTCAGAATCAACATCAGGTAGAAGAGGCAGCAAAGAGGGCGAAGCAAATGCTGCAACAGGAGGAGGAACAGGACCAACAGAAGAGCGTACTAGTGGTGGCAAACAAGCAGCAGGAAGTCAAACAGCACGAGGAAACTGTGATATCTGGAGCTCTTGCTACGCAGCAGAAGAAAGTGGGAAAGGAGAGGGAAGTGAACAAGACTTGAAATGCAATCTTGCACATACTCATCACGTTACTTTGGTCGAGATAGCTTCGATGGCGCGGCAAGTGACTGCAACTTACGGTCCAGACTCACGCGTGATGTACAACACATGTAAATCTTACTCCAGCAGCTGGTTCTTACGTGGCTGGATATCTATCTATCTTCCATGCGGTGACCAATGACTACTTCTGTTTTCATCTCTACCTCTTTCTCTAGCCCCTTTGGCCTCGGTCATATCGTTCTTACTTCACCACTTGATCATTGTCTTTCTCTTTAGAATGACTTCGTCCAACGAAGTGAGCGCAGCAACCATTGCTACTTGTACACCCCACCACAACACGCAAAAGATACCTCCGTAGACAACACGAGAACCTGTTTTACCAGTGAAGAAGATCCATAGTATTGATCCCAAAACGTAGAGCAAAGTCAGCAGCCAGTACCCACGGTAGAAATCGCGTCGTAGATCGTCGTAACTTGACGTCTTGTACCACTTGGAACGGTGCAGTGACGTCAGAACGCCGTATTCCAACGCCTGCGTTGTCATTGTGAGCACTAAAACAATGGCAATCAACGTCATAAATGATACAATTGTCGGTGTGAGGTGCAGCACCAGCGCCGATAGCTGCAACATTAGCCACAAGAGCCACTGTGCCATTGACCACAGCAATGCCATGACAATAAAATATAATTTTTTAATAAAAATAAACAATTTTAATCAAAAGCCATATCGTTACTTTAGTACCTAGTGCGTCACCATATTGTACTTAACTCGTCCCTTCTTAAGTACCAAATCAAGGACTATGTGCAGTCTCATCAGTTTTCGAGAAAAGCGCTTCTTCAAATTCAGACAATCTTTCAAACTGACGCCATTAACAACAACGGGCTCAGCACACGCTCAATGTGTTGATATTGTCAAGACCTACAATGCAAATCACAAGCAAGAGTGCAAAAAAACAAAAGAACTCCCAAGTTTCAATTGCATTAACCTTACGAGATATCTCGTCAATTTTGCAGATCAATCAACCTAAAGACAGCGTATTATCTGACCTAACAAGTTGCAAAGCTGCTTGCTTAACCGCGGAAAGTGCACGGGCGCGAAGCCTTGAAGACGGTCTTGTGGTCCTTCTCAGCAGCACGCGGTAGACGGTGAGACAGCGGGAACGAGATCTTCGAGTTGTGGAACTGCTGCACGGTCAGCTTCTGGGTGTCCTTGGCAGCAACAATTGCAGTGCGCATGATCTGGATCGAACGAGGACGAGCACGATGACGGCCAGCAAGCTCTGCGTACATTTGCTCCACAGCTCTACAAAGAGTCACATCACGGTACTCCTTGTACATGTTGTGAGTGCCACTGCGCGAGTTGTATCGGATCCAGATACCATAGTTGTTAATAACACGACGGTTCTTTTCTGTCAGCTATAACGATCAAACAAAACAAGTAAAAATTAGAGATATGCGGCTATCGAGACGGTCGTCATGACAGACAAGAGCTTGTCCTCGTCCGTTACTAGTGAAAAGGTGTTCAGATTCGGGTCGCTTACAAACGTGATATCCCACATCCAATAAAGCTAAACAACGGATCACACCGCGATCTCACTAAGCGAAAAGCGGTTTGCAAGCTGGAGTGGAGAAAGACCATGATGTGTGGGGACGTCCATATGGTCAACATACTTTCCACTCTCATGGCAAGCAAGCGCTTATAGTAGATCGCTAGGAGGTATTGGACGAGGAGGTAAGACCCATCCTTCCTTTCAATAGTCATGTAAATATCACTATTGAAAGGTGTTCAGGTCAGACTTTCGAGACGCACCTCGTTAATGTCCAGAATCTCGCCCGTAGTCTTTTTCATCTTCTTCATCTGATGCAAAAAGTACCAAAAGCGAGACTGAGCTAGCACCGGATTTGGTGCAAAGAGCTTCATACGGTATGCAGGCGGGTTGGGTTCCTTTTCAGTTGGTGCCTTACGGCCAACGACTTGAAATTGACGGATCTGTCCAGATAAAATATCATGATAAAGATAATTGGGTTAGTAATCATGTGTCATATCAGGACTGTTTGTCAAGGTTCTTCGATGCTACATACCGGCATGATTTATTGTTCGAGGGAGGCTTCCGGAATGAGCCACACAAGTTGTTTACATACATACATACACACTCTTGGTTTTACTGGCGGAGGATAGCCGACAACTTTTGTCCAATAACAGGATAGAAAGAATCGAGTAAAACCCGGGTTTGTAATGAAACCCGCGATGAAGCGCGTTTACCTGTAGAAAGCGATAGCATCGGCGTATTTAATATTCACCTTTCCAAGATGTAAGCTATAATGTTTAGTATTGTGTGGTTATTTCCAAGTCTACTTACTGTCTTTGATTATGTTCCTTTACTCTGCGTATAATCCAGATATAAGTGCATACAAAACTATGCTGTTAAGGAGACTATGCTGTTAAGGAGACTATGCCGTTAAGGAGACTATGCTATTACACTACCTGTCACTGTAATGTATTGACGCTGTAAGCATTATTAATGTAGATGTAGCCATGTTTGCAATCTTCGATCTTGAAGTATATGTAGCTATTTCCATCACAATAACAACACAGATAAATCAACATACTAGTATCTAAACTCAACCTCACAGCAGCTGTAAGACATATAAACTACAAGACAATGACGTCTAAAGCAGGAATTGATTGATTACTCGATGGTGTGTCGCATTTGTAATCACTAAGCGTAGGAAGAGTATGTTTAATCATATGGTATGATTCAGATAATGGTACGTTCAAAGAAGTATTAAGACAGCGTTTTGTAGACAAGTGTTAGGACAGCGTTTGAAGACAGACGTACAGCTTTCAGCTTTTGTAACTCATGCAACTAATGTATAATCACGAAACAGTGAGATCCAGCTGTTATCCGTTGCTGCTTCTATTGATGTATTGATTCTCCTATTGTTTGCAATCACCACTCCACTACAAGAAGTATACATGCTAATGTTCTATTCATGTCGCGCTTCGTTTGTCCTTCGGATCAAGCTACATGAGTCATGAGTGACTTAATGCAGGTGCTGTAATGACCGTCTTCAAGAGAAATTTGCAATCTCTTTGGTGCCACTTGCAGGACTCAGGCATACTGGCTATTTGATCACACTGCTCCATCTAATGGCAATGTTTGCTTTGTAACACATGAGGAAGCTGCAAGAAGCAGAGATTTAAAGTTTGTGTAGTGGTCACCATTGCGGTGGTGTTGGCAGACGAAAAGTTGGTCAAGCGAGCGCAATAGTTCACTTGCTGAGACCAAGTGTAGCGAAGCGTTGGAAGACGTCCAAAGCAGCCTCAATACTTTTGTATGGACGAGTTGTGCTTCGACTGATTCACATTCATAGCAACTTTTGGTTCACTTGCTGTAAAGATGTTGAAGAATTCATGAGCCGTAGCAGCTGGAATCTTGCATGATCATTTTTCCTTACAATCAATCGACACCGTTGAGTACAATGACCTCTAGTACTTTGCTCCTAAAGTGTTTCAACATCTTTGTCATTTCATCACATGTCTTACTATAGAAGGTCTGTATTGTAGAAGTCGTCGACAACAAAAAATTCATGCGGTAGAGAGAGAAAGATAGAGAACGAAAGAAAGGGACTGGAATGTCCCTTCATGATGATGTTCTTTATCGAATCATATGATTCATCCATGTATCTATCCACCCAATCCACCATCTGCTGTCTCTTTCTCTTCTCTCTCTGCCTCAAACAGACTCTTCCAGCAGCGCGGCATCTCAGTAAATGAGTGGTTCAATAGCTACGTAATAATTCCATACGTTAAACGACACACACACAGACATTTTCGAGACATATTACATCTCCCTATGAACATCAACGACGGCAAGACTGACGATGTGATGACGACGACGACGTTGTGTGTAAATGACCAAAGGAAGATCGTTGAAAGCAGTGCTACAACTTTAATTCCATCCAAGACTGTCACTTCTATATCTTCAAATGACTCCATGACTCAAACAGGATTATTGGAAATGTTGCCGCCCAATGGAAAGAAAGTCGTCACTGTGTTACATACAATACATACTCTATGTCAACAAGTACGTGATCGTCCTCGTGTGTGTATTCAAGCACATACAAGATTACATCAAGTGTTTATCCGTATTGCAACTACATTGACAACAAAGAACGAATTGTCTTTACCAGTGACGTTTCAGCTTGACCATTTTCTTCTAGTATTAACTCAATTGAAAACAATTCTTGATCAACACCTCAAACTTCCAAATCTCGTGGCTAAAGTAACAGCAAGTCGTCGGTTCTTATCAGGAGTAGCACGAGTTCATTCAACACTAAATATCTTCTTAATGGACCAGTTATCTCTGAGTGAAACAAGTCTCTTGCTTGAATGGAAGAAACAATTTGCATTCAATCGATTACAGGATGAAAAAGCGCTTCATGATACCTTAATGGCACTACTTTCGACTCCAACGTTTGTAAGCAAAGAATTGCCAAGTGAACGTAGTCAAGCATTAGTATTGCTTGAGTTAGTTGCAGAATTTGCATCGAATGAACCATTACGTGGACATTCTTCACAACTTTTAGAGACGCTCAAGATGACCCATCGACGCATTTCAAACTTGTGTGACTTGCATCTTCGACGAGTACCAAGGTGGTTCTTACCAGGATGTGAAGTGGATTTCTCACCTTTTCATCATACCATTGGGCCCTCGAGAGGATCGTTTGGGTCAACACTTCAACGTGGTGAGGCACATCGATACAGCTACAATAATGAAGGAGCTCTTTCGAATGCTACGGCTACAGTAGCTGTGAAGTGTCTGTGGGCACTACCCGATGTCCATTATCAATTTGTCGAACAGCTTTTTGCACGAAGTGGAGTGTCCAAGTGGACACATGTTCGACATCCAAACGTGGTGACTGTACGAGGAGCTTCCCATGCTGCTACACCACCTTATTTGGTGAGAGATTTTACAACTTATGGTGGACTTACATCTTATCTTGCAGCGCTCGAAACACGAGCTAAGACATTTGCAGGGCCTGAAAGTAGTGGAAAAGTGGAGACATTGACATGGCAATTACTTTATGGAGCAAGTCGTGGTCTGCTACACCTTCATGAACAACATAGCATTGTCCACGGAGGACTACGGTGCAATAATATACTTGTTGATAAGAAAGGTCGGGCTGTGATTGCTGACTTTGGATTGTACACGTTGGCATGCGACGCTCGAGATTCCGGACTTACCGAATACTTTCAATTGGACGTTTTCGACGCAGACGCTGAGGAATTAATACGATGGCAAGCCCCTGAGTGCTTACGAGAACACGTGGCATATCGCGAGTCACTTCGGTCTCTCTCTGAGACCGGATCGGCACTGGTATCAAGCGGTGCCAGTGCATCTGCCACTTCCTTCTCCACGGATGTGTACGCTTTTGGAATGTGCATTTTGGAGGCCTTGACTCGCACAGTGCCCTGGGCAGGGCTTGACATTGCAAAGATTCGCACGCTTAAAGAAAACCTGAGCTTGCTACCCCCTCGACCAAGGTGCATTTCATCTCAGGGATGGACACTGATTGAGAAGATGTGTGCAGCCGATCCGAAGAAGCGTATTACACTTAGCGAGGCATCACAGGAGCTAAAGCGACTTGGATACGGAAACCGGGTATCAAGTCGATCACAAAACTCCATGTAACCTCGAGACATTGAGGGCTGACGCTGCAGCAAAAGTGGATCGTGTTATAAGCGCACTGGGTGAGGTATCACAAGAACTCGTTGATGACAGTCGGTCACGCGGGAGTAGTGTGACGAATTTGAAGGCGCTGGACGTTGCCAAAATTGAGCATATCTCGACATCACTGGAAGAAGTTTCACAAGAACTCAAGAATATATCGGATCGTTGCCGTAATGGAAGCGCTTCAAGTGTGAAGACACTAGACGAGCAAGCGACTCAGAAACTGGCTGGTGTATCTGGCATACGTTTGAATATTGCATCTAAAGAGCTGAATGGACTGGGAATAGGTGAAAAACTGACAAGTGGATCACGAAGTAGCAGCAATCAGGACCTGGGAAGAGTCGCTCGAGACGCATTTGATAAATTAGACCGACTATCCACTCATGGTTCTGG
Source organism: Peronospora belbahrii (assembly GCA_920618645.1). NCBI lineage: Eukaryota > Oomycota > Peronosporomycetes > Peronosporales > Peronosporaceae > Peronospora > Peronospora belbahrii. The sequence goes on along the minus strand of CAKKTJ010000208.1, from coordinate 112,738 downwards.
CACTTTAACTGCTGGACCAAGCCAGGACATATCATCATTGGGAAGCGAGCAGAGACAAAATGCAGAAAACGAATTCTTAGTGTTAGCTGCGGCTACATCTGGCTATCCACCGCCCTTTACAGTACACGCAGTGGAACAGGTGACTGCTATCACTGCGGACAAGCCATTATGTAAGCCTGACTCTTTGGTACTGAGTGATGCGTCAACGGTGGAGCAGGCCGGTCGTTCGATAAAGAAGTATGCCTCGCCGCTCAGACAAGGTTATTCGAATTCACGCAAAGTAGGCAGTGCAGTTATTGTGAACAGCTCATTGGAGAAGGAATCTTGCAACAGTTTACACTTGTCTGCACATGATGAAAAGGCAAAGCTACCTCACTCTCGAGACGTAGTGCGTCCAATACACAGCGCGCTTTTCAACGAGCCAAATGACAGTGATACGACTGATGGTAAGCCTGATCGAAGTAATTGCAGATCGACCAGCATAGACGACAGTGCTGAGACAACTTCTGCTTTTGATTGTAATAGCAATTGGCCTACGTACGAACAGCCCGAGCAAGAAATTAATAATGATAGTGCAAATGTCGAGCGCTTTGATGCCTGCGAGGAATATCCTGTATTGTCGAGCAGTGGTGAAGAAGATGGACGCTTGGAAAAGCTGGCTATTGGTGATAGTTCTACAGATGAAGAAACGTTGATGATCGTTCCTGCGGAGTTTCAGACAGCTTGCAGCTTCGACGAGGAGGACTCTGCGTCAGTACTTCAGCCAGTAATTGGTCTTCTTGACAGCCTCTGGACTGAGCGACTTGAGGAAGCTCATTTAATTGAAAATTTGGAAGCTATAAAGGAATGTCTCGAGCTATCAACTGCTTCAATCATCGTGGAGCGGGAGGGATTTCTTGCATTAATGAAGCTTGTTTGGAGAAACCACTCTGAAGTTTGCACGATTCACGCCTTAGAGATATTGCAGTCAATCGCTGGCCTCAACTCTGACTTTGTGGTAACACTAGTAGAATCTAAACTTGTGAAGATCTTGCTGGCTGTTATCAAATACCGATCATCTCCTCGACAAGTTGACTTGGCAGCATCGTTTCTTCTTGAGGTTATTGCTGATAATGACGAAGCAATGAGGCAGCTATGGAAATGTCGCGGTGTCGGTGTGATGGAAGATAGTCGCGTCATTGACCGTCGACTTGTTCAGGAAGTAAAGTCTACGATGGCAAAGTTCAAGCGAAACGAAGGCTTGAAGTGTCTTGAGGAAAGTGAATATCACTTAGCAATTGATAAGTTTACAGTAGCAATTGCTTTGGATTGCAAGCGTGCAGGGTACTACGGTGACCGAAGGTATGTAGCACAATGCGGTAGCTTGTTTTATTTCGACCGGAGGATTTACTATAATGCAATTCTTTTGCTGTGATGCAACAGTTTGGCGTATATGGAAGCATCCATGTACAAAAAGGCAGTGGAAGATGCCTATCGCTGTATGCGCTACAACCCGTACGATGTGACGGGATATTTACGCCATGGCTTGGCTCTGAGGGCCTTAGGAAAGTACAAGGAGGCCATTCACTCGTTGCGTGAAGGTACAGAGGTTGATCCCAAGTTTATGAAAATCCGTGATACACTGGTTGAGACCGAAAAGCTCTACGAGGCACAACAGAAAGGAGGAGATAGTGGCAAAATGCTGCGCCATATGACGGCTGCTGAGTCTGCAAAACTTAAGAAGAAGGATGGTGACGATGCACTTCGAAAGAAGGATTTTACGCTTGCAATCGAATGCTATACGGAAGCTCTCGAGCTTGATCCGAAGAACGACTGGATGTATTTGCACCGAAGCATTGCCCACATTGCTTGTAAGGACTACACCAAGGCGATAGAAGATTCGTCTAGGTGTATCCAGATCAACTACCGACAGGTCGAAGGCTACTACCGACTTGCACTGGCGTTGCATGGAGCTAGCCAGCATGACCAAGCATTAAATACACTCTACCGTGGACAAGAAGTGGATCCACGACACAAGGGTATCGCTCGTTTTATTAACCAACTTGAAGAAGAGGAAGCGAAGGAAGCAGGACTGTTATTACCCGAATGGTTCAAGAATAAAGGGTATCGAGCATTTCAGTTGCGTTCATATGAGGATGCCATCAAGTTTTACACAAAGGCAATTGACGCGTCACAGTCCGACGATGATGAGGTGGTGATGCATTGTTATTTGTATCGATCTCGTGCCCATCAGACGCGAGGTGAATTTTCAGCTGTGATTGCTGATTGCACGTACGTACTGGATCGTCGTCCGACTGATGTTTTTGCTCGCTTGCGACGCGCAGATGCGTACGAACAACAGCGTGATTATCTCATGGCACTGGAAGATATTCGTGAGTTGGCGACTCTCAATCCAGAATACGAAGATGCTCATGCTCGGCTTGAATCGTTACAAGATAAATGTCGACTTTTACCTGGTGCATCTCAACAAAAGCATGTTGAGATTACTTTATAACGTGAGAGATTGATTGCAGGATACTGGTATCGTATGAATGAGTACAAGACCTGTTCTACTTTTAATGAACTTGGTTCTTCTTGTTTTGTGCCAAGTATTCGTGTTTTGATGGTCTATGGTGGAAGAGAGAAGTTTTTACACTTGTCGAAATCGCACCAACACGAGCATTCGTAGGCTTACTTCAGATGAGGACAAGTTTGTAGCACGTATAGAATGTAGTAGTTTTCTAAGTAGTCTGCAGTTGAATGGTATCGAGTTAACTTGCTTGTCATTTTACTATTACTATGAGGATGCGTCATATTACTATATACTTTTAATACTATTGCTGCGATGCAAGAATAATAATATACTTATATTCTGCAGGTAAAACAATCAAGCAGTTGCAGAGCAAAGTACCCAAAATTACCCAAAATTACCCATCGTTTCTCTACGGTAGATTCAAACCGATACCGATTATGAGCAATTTGTATAAATATACGAGACCGCTTCATTGTAATCGCAAACTATTTCAAGATGCCACTCGTTCAGGTGACAAGTAATGTATCTTCTAGCAGTGTGAACACGGTCAAAGTCATGGCTGCAATCTCCAAAGGAATCGCCACTGCACTTGAAAAGTCAGAGCAAGCTGTGATGGTGCATCTGAACCTGGATACGTCAATGTTTTTTCAAGCTACAGACGCCGTACGTTTCTATCGTCTCCCTACTAAAGCTCGGGATGTAACACTGACCTAATGCTCTTATTGCTGATGTAGCCATGTGCTATGATCCATGTTAGAAGCATTGGTAAGGTAGATGCTCAGTATAATGCAAAGGTAGGCAGCTAATATTTTGCGTGTAGAAACAATATCGAGAGGCTCATGGTGATGATAATTGATTGCTACGATCTTTATTGCAGACGGCGTCAATGTTGACAAAGATTGTGAGTCACGAGCTGCAAATTCCTGCTGATCGTATCTTTATGAACATTGATGACGTCCAGCGCTCGAATTGGGCCAAGGGTGGCATGCTTATTCCGGAACCTAAGTAGTGAAGTACATTAGTGTTTGGGCAGTTATGACGGGCGGGAGGGGGGGGGGCCAATGATCACGCAAGAGACAACATATGGGCAAAGCAATCATCAAATCGCTTGACAGATGCAGACGCAGACACCTTTATCATTCATATTGCCGATAGGTTTTTGCATATCTTGTTAATAGCATGGTCAGTGGCAAGGATGTCAACGTGAACCTTACTAAGGACTAGTTTTACTTCCTTAAGTAGCCAATCAATACCGTATCAAAACCAGTTTGACCGACTGTGTTCTTCCAGTACGTAATACCGGTATCAACTACTCACTTGTTTTAAAATCCACACACTTACCTTGTTCTCATTATACCGTATAGAAAATCCTATATCACATTTCCAAATCCTTTTCTCCATCCATTTACCATCACTCTTATCGTCGATAATGGCCGAGGAAGTAGCTCGTTCACGACAATATGCTTATCAACAGAACTCTAATCTTGTATTACAAGCAGATAGTGAATCAAGGCGTCGACTTGATGAACCAACAGGTGAAGTTGAGTCATTAGTTGGTAAAATTACGTACCGAATGGGGGATCGAGCACAGAAAGCAACACCAGAGAGCAGTCGGAAACGTCCTAGTCATACTAGTACGAAACAAGAGCTCGATATGATACAAAAGAAGAAGAAGAAGAAACGACATGGTGAGGTAGAAGACGTGAGGAGTCATGGCCGAGAGGGTGTTGTCTTTACAGCTACGGGTGGTTTAGCAGCTGGGAAGAGTAATATACTGAAAGAGAGTCGAGCTTATGAATCAGCTGCATATCGGCCACGTAATACGACGAGTTTAGAAGCCTATGAGCAGATTCTGAGTGTTGTTGCGGATCAAATTGGAGCACAACCTGGAGAAATTCTGGCTGGAGCGGCTGAAGAAGTATTGGCAATTATTAAGAACGAGACGTACCGAGATGATGAGAAATATGAGGAAGTACGGAAACTACTAAAGAGCATTACGACACACACTTTTAGTCAAGTGGTAGCAGCAGGGAAAAAGATTACGGACTTTTACACGGAAAAGGAAGAGAAGAAGAAAGATGAAGATGGAGAAGAGACGACGTTAGTTGAGAGTGATGAAGAAGTGGACAAGGAAATGGGTGTAGCTGTGGTTTTTGATGATGAAGACGAGGAGGAAGAATCCGATCTGGATGAAGTCAGGGAAGAAGAGGAAGATGAGGAGGAAAATCATGAGCATGAAAAAAAAGACGACTACAGGACGTGAAGCTATGAAGATAAAGGATGAATATGACGACGAAGAGGACGGAGATGTCAAGTACAAGCTTGATGTACATGTGATCGATGCATTCTGGCTTCAGCGAGAGCTGTCGAAATTTTACAAGGATGCAGAGATAAGTGCAAAACTTGCTGAAGATGTGCTGAGTATTTTGAAGCAAGCGGGAAATGACCTTAGTGCTTGTGAAAACAGACTCGTACTGCTGTTGGACTATGACAAGTTTGACTTTATCAAACTCTTGCTTGAAAATAGAGCAAAGGTATTGTACTGTACAAGACTGAAACAGGCTCAGAATGAGGAGGAACGGCATAGTATTGAAGAGGAGATGGTTGGCGACGAGACGCTAGATGACGGCGAAGGAAATGCTATTCTAGACCAGCTGCGCACGACAGCATCGGCTGACTCGTGGATGCAAGATCGCATCGGCGCAATGGAGACTACGTCTCGTGCGGAGGCCAACAAACTGCGCAAATTGCAACAGAAGCCTGACGGTCAGCGCACGCAGGCTCGCGGCGACGAGTCGGATGATGACGTCGATATGGATGACGTGAGTAGGGATGCCGCTGAAGAGAGAAGAGAAGCTACATCGAAGAGAAAGCCACAACGTTACGTGGATGTTGAGTCACTAGCATTCCAGGAAGGTGGCCACTTGATGAGCAACCGTGAATGTCGCTTGCCAGAAGGTACATGGCGTGCGCAGAAGAAGGGATACGAAGAGGTTCACGTTCCTGCTGTTCGCACAAAGATTGCTGTGGCTGAAGAGAAAGCGCGGATCAAGATCTCGACGCTGCCAAAGTGGGCACAGGGCGCGTTTAATGGCATGGAGTCGTTGAACCGTGTGCAGTCAAAAATGTTTCCCGCGGCCTTTAAAACGAGTGAAAATCTGCTGTTGTGTGCGCCGACGGGTGCGGGTAAGACGAACGTTGCAATGCTGACAATTTTAAACGAGGTCATGAAGGCTCGTGATCCCGACACTGGCAAAATTGATCTTGATTCGTTTAAGATTGTTTACGTGGCTCCAATGAAGGCCCTGGTACAAGAAGTTGTGCTTAATCTTTCTGCTAGATTATCTAGTGTCTACAACATCCAAGTGCGTGAGCTATCAGGAGACCAAAATTTGTCTCGAGAGCAATTATTTAACACACAGATCATTGTCACGACACCCGAAAAATGGGACATCATCACGCGAAAGTCTGGAGATGATCGCACGTACACTCAGCTTGTGCGTTTAGTGATCATTGACGAAATCCACTTGCTTCACGACACGCGCGGTCCAGTGTTGGAGGCTCTGGTTGCCCGAACGATTCGCAATGTGGAAGCCACACAGCAAATGGTTCGTCTAGTTGGTCTCTCCGCCACACTACCAAACTACGAGGATGTCGCAGCGTTCCTTCGCGTCGATCCTGCGCAAGGGTTGTTCTACTTCGATTCCAGTTACCGCCCTGTGCCGCTTCAGCAGCAGTATATTGGCATTATGGAAAAGAAAGCAGTCAAACGTTTTGCGTTGATGAATAACATTTGCTATGAGAAGGTAATGGAGCAGGCAGAACTGGACAATCAGGTCCTTATTTTTGTGCATTCGCGAAAGGAGACTGCGTCGACAGCAAAGGCGCTGCGAGACTTGTTTGTCGAGAATGATACACTCACCCGTTTGATAAAACCAAACTCTGCCTCTAGCGAGGTACTGTTACAGGAAGCTGAAAAGATTGAGCGCAATGATGATTTGAAGGACCTTCTTCCTTATGGTTTTGGTATACACCACGCTGGTATGAAGCGACAAGACCGCACACTGGTGGAAAATGCATTTGCTGATGGTCACTTGAAGGTACTGGTCAGTACTTCGACGTTGGCGTGGGGAGTCAACCTGCCGGCCCATACGGTGATTATTAAAGGCACCCAGATCTACAACGCAGAAAAGGGCGACTGGTGTGAACTAAGTCCGCTGGACATATTGCAAATGCTTGGTCGTGCTGGTCGTGTGCAGTTCGACACACAAGGCGAGGGTATCATTATCACTCAGCACTCACAACTGACCTATTACTTATCGTTAATGAACCAGCAGCTTCCAGTGGAGTCACAACTCATGGGGAAGTTGGCTGATAATTTGAATGCTGAGATTGTGGTGGGTAGTGTGCAGAACGTGGCACAAGCTGCGACGTGGCTAGGCTATACGTATTTGTTTATCCGAATGCTCCGTAACCCAACATTATATGGCATTTCCGTTGCTGACCGCAAGGCAGATCCGACACTGCTACAGTACCGCACAGATTTGGCTCACTCCGCTGCGACGCTATTGGTGAAGCATAACCTGATCAAGTACGAGCGACGTTCAGGGTCGTTTCAAGTAACCGCGCTCGGTCGTGTTGCTAGCCATTACTACATTGCTCACGACTCGATCAGTACGTACAACGAGTACCTGAAACCTCACATGTCAGATATTGAAATTCTGCGGCTATTTTCTCTTTCAAATGAGTTCAAATATGTGATCGTTCGCTTAGAGGAAAAGCTGGAGCTGGTGAAGCTGTTGGAACGTGTACCTGTTCCGGTGAAGGAGTCCTTAGTATCTTCAGCTCCTGGTAGTGTTGCGGCTGGAAGCGGCTCTGCAAAAGTGAATGTTTTGCTGCAAGCTTACATTTCGCGCCTGAGGTTGGATGGGTTCGCACTTCTGGCAGACATGGCGCATATTCATCAATCCGCAGCACGTATTTTCCGAGCGCTTTTTGAGATTTGTTTGACTCGAAGCTGGGCTTCGCTGGCTGAGCGGATGCTTAGCTTTTGCAAGATGGTCGACAAGCGCATGTGGCTCTCACATTCACCTCTTCGCCAGTTTGCCCCTGGACTGTCGGAGACAATTTTGAAGAGGATTGAAAAGAAAGACATTACGTGGGAAAAGTACAACGACTTGGAACCTGCTGATCTCGGCCAACTCATTAACAACCCGCACTACGGCAAGCAGCTTTACAAAATGATCCATCAGTTTCCAAAGCTTGAGCTATCGGCTCATGTGCAGCCGATAACTTGCTCTATGCTGAAGGTAGATTTGGTCGTGACGCCCGACTTCGAGTTCACAAGGGAGGTACACGGAAACGCTGAGGGTTTTTGGGTGTTTGTAGAAGATGTGGATGGCGAGACGATTCTTCACCACGAATGGCTGCTGATCAAGCGTCGATTTGCCTTACAAGAGACGTATCTTAGTTTCACGATGCCGTTATTCGAGCCTTTAGCGCCGCTGTACTATATAAAGGTCATCTCGGACAAGTGGATTCACTGCGAAAGCTCACTACCGGTTTCGTTCCACAAGCTTATTTTGCCGCAGAAGAATGCGCCTCCGACTGAATTGCTGGATCTTCAGCCACTCTTCGTCAGCAATACTCTTTTGAAACTTGCGGGCGGCAAGAAGAAGACGACGGAGTCTGTTCTTATGTCTTTATCGGACGCTCGGCGAGTACCGAACCCATGGCGGTTTAAGCGTTTCAACCCTATCCAAACGCAGATTTTGCCTCGTTTGCTGGAGTCAGACAGCAATCTTTTCATTGGGTCACCCCCGGGGAGTGGCAAGGGTGTTTTAGCGGAACTTGCCATCATGAAGACACTGTTTTCATTAAACCAGCCTAATCTTCAGGATGATGAGTTTGGTGAACACTTGATTGTGTATTTAACTCCAAAAGAGTCGAGTTGCCATGAAAAGTACGATGATTGGAATGCCAAGTTTGGCGAGCAGAGTTTTTGGCGACAAAATGTGGTCGAGCTCTGCGGTGATTCCACTGCAGATCTACGATTGCTTGCTAGTGCGAACATCCTAATTGCAACACCGACGCAGTGGGACGTGCTTTCTCGGCGCTGGAAGCAACGCAAGCGCATGCAGAATGTCAGCTTGTTGATACTGGACGAGGCTCATTTCGTGGGCGGCGGCGAATACGGTCCCACAATTGAAGTTGTGATGTCGCGAATGCGATTTATTGCTGCTGACATGGATAAGAAAAAGAAAGCAAACGGTGAGCGTGGCGGACGAATGCGCATCTTGGCTATGAGTAACTCCATAGCAAATGCTCGCGATGTCGGTGAGTGGCTCGGTGCTAGTGCTTCGGAAGGCATTTTCAACTTTCACCCTAATGTTCGCCCACAGCCTTTGGAGATTCGAGTACAGGGCTTTGAGATCAACGATTTCTCGTCCCGAATGCTAGCGATGGCCAAGCCTATGTACAACACTGTCGCAAATCAAGCGGAGAAAAAGCCTGTTGTCGTGTTTGTACCGTCAGCGAAGCAGGCACAGCTGAGCGCGATCGATTTGGTCACGTTTTCTCTGGCCGAAAATGACCCGCAGAAATTTGTAGCGCATTCAGAAAAGGAGAAAGTAGACTTGCCCGTGGAAGATGCTGCGTTGCTACACACAATGGAACAAGGCGTGGGATATTGCACAGATCTGATGGCATCGCGAAATCGCGAGTATGTGTTGAACCGGTTTGCGACTGGCAAACTTTTGGTGTTGGTCGTCCCGCATTCGATGGCATGGGAGCTGCGAAGTGCTCAGATGAATGCGTTCATGGTTGTTATAATGGGCGTTCAGTTTTACGACGGTCGAGAACACCGATATGTAGACTACCAGCTGGCTGACGTATTCCAGATGACCAAGTTTGCGAATCACACTGCTTCTCCTTCTGTGAAATGTGTGCTCTTCTGTCACGCATCCAAGAAAGCATTTTATGCAAAGTTCCTGTACGATCCCCTTCCCGCGGAATCACAACTTGAGCACTTTCTAAGCGACCACATAAATGCTGAGATTGTAACGAAGACTATTGAGAGCAAACAGGATGCGGTAGACTATCTGACGTGGACTTTTATGTATCGTCGGTTCATGAAGAATCCTAACTACTACAACTTACAGGGTGCTACAAACGTGCACCTGTCAGACCACTTATCGGAACTTGTGGAAAGCACTGTAAATGCACTGGAGGAGTCCCGCTGTATTCAGATTGTAGAGGAAGGGGAGGGCGAAGAAAACGAGGGTGAGGAACGTCTTGTGCCGCTTAATCTCGGTATGATCGCAGCGTACTATTACATCAAGTATACGACGATTGAGCTGTTCGCATGCAGCCTGAAGGCGGACTCGAAGATACGCGCACTTTTGACGATTCTGTCATCTGCTACCGAGTTTAGTGATCTACCGAGCCGATATGGCGAAGACAAAAAGCTGGAAGGACTTGCCAAACATCTTAACTTTCCTGTGGCAGCTGGAGGGGATTACGGACAAGCTCATGTGAAAACAAACGTGCTGTTGCAGGTTCACTTCAGCAAGCAACACGACCGACTAAGTCCAGCATTGCGTCAGGATCTGGACTTTATTTTGCGCCACGCCGTGCGTCTTCTGCACGCTATGGTGGACGTGATCAGTTCCAACGGATGGCTCAAGCCCGCTCTAGCGGCCATGGACCTCGCGCAGATGGTTGTGCAGGCGCAATGGAGTAGCGATTCACCATTACTGCAAATTCCATTCTTCACTAGGGATGTACTCAAGATACTGGGAGAAATGGAATTGGAAGAGGAGGTGGAAACACCTGTGGATATCTTGAGTATGGAAGATGACGCTCGCAACAAGCTTTTGCCCCTTGACACACAGAAAATGTCAGCAGTCGCAAAGTTCTGTAACGCTTACCCGGATGTGACAGTGCAGACGATAATCCAGCAAGACGGCAAGAACCTGCCGCAGAGCTCGACCGTTAGCGTTAATGTGCAGCTCGAACGTGAAGGTGCTGATGAAGACGATGAAGAGGACGAGTCAAAGGAGCTAGGCCTTGTGAATGCGTGCTACTACCCTGCGAAGAAGGGTGAGAACTGGTGGGTGGTACTGGGCGATCCGAAGAAGAATACGCTAATGAGCATCAAGCGAGTGCCTTTTGCAAGTGCACGGGTAAATGTGGCGTTGCAGTTTACTGCTCCGGATGAAGTTGGCACGCACGCCTTCCAATTGTACGTGATCTGCGATGGCTACGCAGGCTGTGACCTTGAGAATGAGGTCAAGATCACAGTTGTCGAGGGCGAGGACACAGATGAAGAAGAGGAAGAGGAAGCAGAGGACGAGGAATAGTCACTTCACGAACAGACACACACGTGAAAGCATGGTAAACACCAAGTATTATTCATACATAATATCTGCCGCTTGTGGTTTGTTGTGTTCCGGCTGATTAGATGTCGAAGGATACGTTGATAACAACTCGAAATCCTCTTCTTCTGTCTCACTCGCTGCCTTTTGTCTAGGCAGGTGTATAGCACGAAAGCCACGTGACTTGAGCTTGCGAGCGGCTTCAGCTGAAGCAGCATTAAAGCGCCCTGCAGCCCTGAACACACCTGCACGCAATTGATGCGGACGCGTCGAATGCTGCGTATCATCATCGATGGTACACGCGCTTGTAGCACTGATGAAATTTGTGTTTGATGTCAAGTTGCTGGAGAAGATGCTAGTCTGACGTTGAATTTTAGCCGGAGCGCTCTTGATCTCTTGGGACACTGGACTCTCCGGATAGCTCTCATCACTCATGACAGTAGAGATACTCGAACCTGATCGTAGCAAATGCAGCCCGCTATTAAGTTTATCTTTTGCTTCCTGCAGAGATTTTGTCAACTTTGCCGGACTCATTCTCACGTTCGCGCTTAGCCGATGACTCGGGAAGCTAATGCTCATATGTCTTGCTCGTCGCCACTGACTCGTATCTAGGCGCTCTGTCTCAGACGCGCGGCAGCGATGCATCTCTGGTGCATATCCTTCGTCATCACTAGAAAAGTTGCCATCATCTTTGTCCTCGACGCTTTGGTTCCGTGAACGAGACACTCGTGCACGTAACGTAGCAGGAGACAGCGCTCTTGGTGTCCCTGCCAATCCTACCCCAGTCCACGCTCTTTGTCGTCTCCAATGCGCAATGGATGGCACTCGAGGCAGCAAGCTGGAACGACGTACTGAGACAACAGGACTCTGTTGATTGTCCTTACCACTTGCACAGTCACTGGTGGTATCGTGCGAGTTGTTTGTCTCTGCAACCTCTGCCGGTAGATGTGTCGCAAATGGATTTGCTGATACGTTAGCGACCGGAGATGACAAGACACTATTAGCGTCGGGAGACCAGCAGATCTCCACATTATGGAGAGTCATCTCTTCTTCTTCTTCTATCTCGTTTTCTCCTTCTTCCACCATCATCTGTTGTTGCGTGCTAGCTTTCACGTGCTTACGTGTAACCTCGTGCTCAGGCTCTGGTTCAAAGCATCCTAGCTGACGTACAGGAGACGACGACATTGATTCCTGTCTGCATGGAGAGAGTATCATCGACATGTTGGAAGGTCGAGGTGACAATGTCTCAAAGCACGGCGAAATGAGATTCCACTGCACATGGCGGTCTGCTAAAGCTGTATTGACCTCAAGAGGGAGACGCGTTACCTGCTTGTCGTCTTCATGACTCGATGATCCTTGACTAGCAGCATCCCATGAAAGTCTCTCAACTAAGTCGTCATGTGGGACGTCCATGGACTCGATTGAGAATAACGTGTCAATAATTGTTTCATGCTCATCTTCTACTTCATCTTCATCCAAACTCTTGAACAGTGCATCCTCGTCGTCTTCTTCTTCATCTTGTTCATTAATTGAAATGTCTTCCCATGTTTCCTCCTCGTAACAACCTCTTATATTCTCTTCTCTACCGTCGTCATAAAACGCCATGATGCTAAGGATGGATGATAAGACTAAGCAGTACGAATCTCGACTCAAGTCTCGATGAGAGAGCGACCGAACAGAGAATAAAAATGACCTGTCTTGTCTGGTTTGGCAACCTACCAGCCGGGAAACTGCCTCATTTCTTGTCGCAATACCTGACTGCTTGGCCTTTCCAGATCACACATCTTGCACTACCACCACCTGCTACTGCATGACAGGAGAGCACTTTGTCACATTTTTTTGGTCTTGTTAATGACGTGGAAAGTCACTAGTAAACACGGTTTGGACCCATTCAGCACGTGATGATGATGACCAGGTTGTGAAGATGGCTAGCATGATACAAGTGAACTCATGTCCTAGTCCATTTGTTTCCAGGTTGAAGAGTCATGTAATTGACGAGACGTGCAGAGGGTTAGTAAAAGAAAAACAAACACACCATCCTGGTCGTTGTCAACACGTGTTGGTTATGAGTATATTTCAAGCGTCATTGATGCGTGCAGCTACTTGGTTACGGAGGTTGTCCAAGTGTTTGCTACAAGACGGACATCTTGGTCTTTGTGACGTCAACGGGACAGTGGCATGTTGTGATAATGCCGTCTCGACTAGTGCCGACATTGCACCAAAAAGCGGCTGTATCAACGTTTCGGACGAACAAGATCAGCTTCAAAGCTGTGGGTAGAATGGATGATCCACGTCAAGTTAGCCTTGCTTGGACTAGTGCAAGAGCATGCAAGTGCAAAACCATAAGGTAAGGCTCACTCATCTACATGAAAGCGTACAGGCATTTTTAATGCATGGCAGCCGACAAGTGAGCGACATGCATGTCAAACGTGACATTGCCACCCTAGCGCACCAACTGGTAGATTTCGAACGCCATCTGGTGGTCTGCCTCACAAAATGAATTTGTGCACACATCGACCTAATGAGAAGCTGATTCGAACGAGGAACGCTCACGTGACATCAAGACAAGTGTCAGCATTGATTTCTTGTACATCTTCATGTCTTCACTGCAGACATCACTTTTCATGTGGCACATAGATCCCAATCTTTTTTAAATAGGCTGCTGTTTCTGGTGTGGCTACAGCACATGTACCACGTTAATCGCAATGAACAGTAAAAGATAAAGCTTTAAGTGCACAGGGACGTGAGTGCGTACCAGAAACTGGAATGTCAATGGGTGAGACCATGCCATCCAAATCAAATCGCTTTGCTCGATGTTGTTGCGTTGGTGTTGAGCAGGTAGCATTATCTGAGATGGACAGTGATGCTTGCTCGCATGCCACATCCACAGATGATCCAAACATTTGATCACGCTTAATGATCTGCGCAAAACGTATTGTTCAACATGGAATCGCAACACATTCGACATGTATGAATTATTTTGCTTACCTCAAATTCCAATCGGTCCTTGTCAAGTTTGATGGCTTGTTCTTGCAAAAGCTTGCGTTCCTTCTGAAGGTTTTGCCGGAGTACAGCCAACTCACTCTTTTCCTGCGCCAGGTCTTCCTCTGCATTTACGTCAGGTGAACTCCTACATTCTGCGACGCGACCAACAAGTGCTGTAGCCGTAAAATTAGAATGACATGCTTTACGGCCAACTGAAGCATCAACGGTAGGTGCAGACAGCGATGCTTGAAGGAGCTGATCCTGCTCGTTGATAATGCTCTGTGCGTCGTCCAGTTTCTGACGCAAGCGTTTGATTACTTCTTTGTCGCTACGTGCCTCTGCCGACGGTAATTCGTTACGAATGACATATTCAAGCTGCTTCAACTTTTTGTCTAAAGTCTCCATTGAACGCGATATAAATTGGGGGGATACTTGCCTTCGTAGCCATATTGAACGGTGTTGGAGTAAAATTGTCAATGGGAGCACTAGCCAGCTTCTCAAGTTCCTCAGCATTACCTTCCAAATTTTTTCTATGAGAGAAACAAGTGAAAATTGCAAGTTGCTGTTAGCAAAACACATCATAATACAAGCTCGGCAAGACATGAGAAGACGGCGATCGTACTGGGCAAGAAAAAGCCGAACTGCCTTCTTATACTGTAAAGTAAGCGATTCTAAGTGGTGTTGCAACTTGTCGTAGCTCTTTGCAAGCGTTTCATTGTCCACCACTAGCTCTGCTTTTTTTCTCTCCATATTCTCAATGATCTGCTTGGTCAGTTTGCTTTCTTTCGACTGACTGTTCATCAATATCTGCTTCCGCTCTTGAACACCGTTCAGTGGTTTCGTAATCGCCATTCCCTATACAGAATGCGTTCATTAATAAGACAAAGCAAACCTTCATGATACGACTCAAACGTCCACATACGCGCTTCTCTTTAGCACCACGTGCAACTGCATCCTGCAGACTTTTCTTCAAGCGTGCATATTCGACATCTTTCCTCCGCAATTGAGCCTTGTACGCCGTTTCCACTCCTTGCAGTCTGCATCTCGGCGCAAAAAAAGCTTCAAACATTCGCCACCTCATGCCAAGCAGCACAATAGATGATAATACAAACACTGACTAACCTTGCACAATGTACTTCTAGCGCTTTCTTTTCCATCTGAAGCATTTTCCGTTCTGTCATCAAGACCTGTTCCTTAGCTTTAAACATATTCTCTCGCTGAGCATTGTTCTGTTTAAGAGTTTCTAGATCGGACGTAATCGTGTGCACGATGTGGTTCTTTCTCTCCAAATGTTTCTCCATGTTGTTTAATCTTTCACTTAATTGAGACTGATGTTCCATCTCTCGGTCTCGCACATACAGCAAATAACTAACAAGATCCAGCACATTTCGTAAACTTTTCTCTGCAATCTCGTGCTCCTGTGTCTGTATCTCAGCTCCCACTGCCAGTATTTCCCACACTTTTACTAGATCTAAAGTGCAGACATTATCCACATCATCTCTCTCTCTGACGTTCTCCTGACCCATTGACATTTGTCTTAAAGACCGAGGTAAAAACATGGAAGACATGGCGACAACATGTTGCAATTGAGCATTCAGATATTCTTGCGTATCTGCAAATGTATGAGTACGTGGTAATCGCCAGGGTATGAGCGGGTATTGTGTAATCAATGATGACGTCATCGTGGACACATGACTGTCATTATTCTCAAAGAGAGGGAAAGACCCATGGATTACGAAACCATTCTTCTTCTCCTTCTCTTCTTCACTGGAACGATCTACCACCGAACGAGCGCGTTTCAATGGACGAGAACTAGACGAGACCATACCAATTGTATCACCTCTGTGCCTGTGCTCCTCCTGCGCTTGAGTACGTTGCATCCCGTCCATTACGGTTCACTCGACACTAACGATATTGTATACAGAATGAATGGAAATTGTATACAGACCATCACTCTCGTAAGTTCGACAACCGAACTTAATCATTTATTGGTACATGAATACTGTAGCCATTTCTAAATTTTCTTCGAAACGCGCGCAAGAAGAAAAATGGAAGAGCACGAGATGGCAATGTTTTTGCAACAACACCAGACGCAGCTCGTGGCAGCGCAAGTACCACCGATATTATGGCCGATAGTATACTACAAGATCAAGTAAGATATTGTCTATATCATGAATCGTAAAGTAGAGAATGTTTAACGGAATAACGTACGTCATAGGCACGAGGTGTTTGATGCGGGCACTTATTTTTTCTTGGCTCAAGACGAAGATAAAGACATGCACCTTGTTGTACGCGATGACGTCGAACTAACAGCTGTACAACCTGATACGGAGGAAGCTTTGTTCTTGATTGATCATGCTTGGACATTTACGGCAGAAAAAATGCGTGAACAGCTGATGAGTTTACCATCACTTGTTGCGAGAATGGAGAATTTAATGCAGTTAGGATCAAGTGATACTGTCGAGATGTCCATGGACGAGCGAGTGGATGCAGTTGCTAATCGTGTGTGGCGCTATGCGAATACGTATCAACTTGATAATATCAAGCCGGAAGACGCATCGACGATCTGGTATGTGATGGATGAAGTTGGATCAGCCATTGAGCACGCAAATGAACCAAATGTGCGTATGGCCCCATTTTACTATGGCAACTCGCAGTGTGTCTTCTCGCTCGTGTGGATTGTCCAGCCTATCGAAGGTGGTGACTTTCTGTCTCGGGACTATTTTCCAAAGTTTGCGGCTGACGAGTCAATGCACACGGCACTGCTTGCAGCGCTGTTCTACGAGTTTGGTAAGGCTGATAATTTGTATGTGGACGAGCTACAGGAGATCGTCGCTCGACGCAAACAAGCATACACGCTGGATAGTGCTCGCGCGACATTTCACGCCATCGTTAGCCGCGACTCGGAGACGTTGCCGGACCCGACAACGACTGTCACATCGACGCCGCTTTCTACCAATGTTGCAAGCTCGGAGCCGCTCCGAGTGTTTTCTGGTAAGTTGTGATACACACATTGTTGCACGATTGATTATATTATGAAAAAACTGTACTAACTGTATTTCCTACGGCTGGACAAGATCTGAAGCTGGTGCACGACAACTTGACCAATCCGCGTTTTATGTTTGTGGACAACGAGGATGATGCACAGGTTGTATGGTCCACCCAGCACCTTAAAGACTTTCCAAAGTATACCGCCAACGAAAATGTGTACATCATTAACCAGTTTCCGAATGAAAAAGTTCTTACCTGCAAGGATCTGCTTTACGAAATGTGCAAGCTGTAAGTAATTGTATATCTTGGCTGTGAACATTGATTATTGACGATATGGGTTATGCTTAGGCATAATGGTGGTAAACAACCGGGCTGGCTCGCGGAGACATATAATATGATGAGCGAGTTTCCTGAGCTTATTGCGCAATTCATCCGACGCGACGTTATTGCACATGAGAACGGCGATGACGATGATGAAGCCAATCACTGGATCTGCAAACCCTGGAACATGGCTCGGTCCATCGACACATGTATAGCGCACAATGCGCCGCATCTCGCTCGTCTAACCGAGACTGGTCCGAAGGTCGCGTGCAAGTACATTTATCGTCCGCTGTTGATTGACCAACGCAAGTTTGACTTCCGTTTCCTCGTGATGTTGAGGTCGACGGAACCATTGGAGCTTTACCTCAGTGGTGTCTACTGGCTTCGCATCGCAAACAAGGAGTTTACGATGGACAATTTTGAGGATTTTGAGAAGCACTTTACCGTCATGAATTACTCGGACTTTCCCGTTCGGATCATGGACAATGCCGAGTTTCTAGAGCGATTTGATAACGAATACCCAAGCGAAGACTGGTCCGTGGTGTACGCCAACATCTGCTCCTCTATCAAGCAGCTGTTTGAATTTGCGACGGCGCAGCCTCCCCCGCTTGGCCTAGGTCGTTGCGCAAAGTCGCGTGCGTTGTATGGCGTGGACGTGATGCTATCGTGGGAAGCCGATGAGGAGACTGATGACGAGCATTTGCGTCCGATAATCTTGGAGACAAACTTTCAACCGGACTGTACCCGTGCTTGTAAGTATTACCCGAACTTTTACAACGATGTTATGAACGTGCTGGTGCTAGATTGCCCGGACGACACAGTGCATGGCTGCACTCGTCTTTAGTCTCGGAGCGATGCCTACTTAGTACACTCGTAGATGATGCTGCTATGTAAAGATCGCAGAGTTAACAAGTCATTCCGACGCGATTATTTTGTTAGGTTGTTAAAAATGGCAACATGAGATATACAAGAGATAGGTCAGCCTTGGACTTGTTAGACTAATGCTTGATAAGCTTCTTTTTCAAAATCTCTTCGACTGGGTTGGTTGCTGGCGCGCCCACATCGTTATTGACGTAGTCCATCAAACTGAACAGCAAATCTTCCTCCTCAGACTTTCCGTCGCTCTTTCCACCGTATTCTACCGGAATGTTTTCGACAGGAATACGCTCCGACAGCGCCTCAAATATCTTTTTCTTTCCGCGCACGATGATAACCTTTTCACGAGTCACGTCGTCCACCACTCCCTTCACGGTGTTCCAAATCATGTTGAACCAGGACGGTACGTTGATTACGAAAATGTATGCGCAGCGCTCCGGGTAATGCTTGCCGGAAATTGAAGCTGCTTTGCGAACGTACTCGACAGCCTCACCAGCAAAGTCCGAAATACCGATTCCGTCCACGTCCAACACGGAGATACCCTTGCAATTGTCATCCTGCTCAATCACTTGCCACAGAAATTCCGTGATCATGAGGTAATGATGCATCAGATCATCCAGCGTGAGGCCCGCGTTCTTGAGAGCCTTCAAATTAATCTTGCCTGGTTTCTCGTAGTACACAGGCTCACCGTTCTTGCCACGTTTGTGGTAGTAATGTGGATAGTTATCCTTAATGATCTTAAAATGTGGACTAGGTTCCTGGAGAAGGCGATCTACACCTTCGTCGCGCCGCCATTTAGTTGTCTCATTATATCGCTCCAGCGCTTTGTCCTCATCGCCCTTTTCAGCAAGAACAAAGCGCATTGGGACTGATCTCGTCGTCTCTAATGCAGTAGCGGAGTGCTCATACGTTGACTCAATCGCTGCTGACTTCACTTCGTCTGACTCTTCCGTTTCGCTTCCGTTGGCGCTGGCTGCTCCCGAGACAAAGCGGTACTCAGTCACAATGAGCTTTAACATGCCGCTTGCCGCAGGACTTTCATAGTCTATGTTGTCAACCTCTTGTTCAATAGCTGGAGGATGGAATAGCAATGAGAACGGGTGATCCGCCTTTACCGCCACGTAATAAGCTGGAAGCAACACTAAAGCCAACACAACGAGTTCACGACGCAGACCATCCTCCATCGTATTAAGAGCGTCCCAGAGGTAGTGTGTGATCACTGCATAAAGAAGTGCAAAAATTGGCACAGGCACATGTCGAAGTAAATCCGACACACGGTAGAAAATTACCCTACCACGATTGACTTTCAATCCTGATCGCTGCTTTTCGTTTGGTGCGGTCAGCTTTCCAACTAATTTTCGAGGCACATAACCGGTTAATCGCATTACCAAAAGACCTGGTCCATTTTGCAAAGGAAGATCAAACACCGACTCAGGTTCTTCTCCGTTATGTTCAGGAGGTAGGGCATGTGCCAGCAACTTTTTCTGTAGCAATGTCCCCGGTAGTACAGCTTCTGCTCCATTAGACAGCTTAAAAAAGATCTTTGCCTGCTCAATGCCGCTTGCCTTCATTGCACTCGCGTTTGAAGACTTCGTCGTCTTCTTTGCCGCACTTTCCAGCAGTCCTAGCGGCAATGCAATCTTTTGTCCATAATTGTACGGCGTGATAAGTTTATTGAGCATGGAAATTTGTTCAATCTTGGGCTTGGCTGGCCAAATCAAAAACCTTAACTCGGTGCCTTTGCCATCGCAGCAAATGTATCCTCCGGTAATTTGACTTGTAGGTTTCTTAAAATTGCTGAGTCGTTTATTGTACATTTGCGAATGACGGTTCGATTCCAACACTGTAATTGCCACATTTGAATCACCAAAGCACACAGGATCTGACTCCAACTCTGTACCCTCTGATATGGACAATCTATCGGGCGTTGACATTCCTGACATCGACGTGGATAACGTCATCTTGTCCATATTGCATCCCTTTTCTTTCTTATTATTTTTATAACTACCACCCAGTGTTTCTAACGGAACCTTGGTAAAACACACAAACATCTCGCCTGGGACACCACGTGGTCGAGGACCAACATAGCCCGTAATCCCACCCGTCTTGTTATTCCAAACCATACCGTGTTGATTCACAAGTACTAATGAATCTCCATAATGTACTTGATCGCCTGTAGAACGTTGACCACATGAATGTGTGACTACAAATTCATCTTCAGTAAAAAGCTGCTGAAGCTTTGGTCCAAGTGGAGGGACACAACTAAGGACCCCATGACGACCATTTTTTTCATAATAGCCAATACCTGACTTAGATATAGTAATTGTATCATCGACATAGGCAGAACGTGTTGCAAGTCGTACTTTTTGACCGTAACGCAATACATTCTTCTTATTGTTCCTATTGTTATTGTCCATTATATAAACACTATGCACAGACAGGCTCAGAATATTAAATGAAAAATGTTGATGTTATTACTTGACGAGGCCTAAAAACAAATGTTTTCAAATGAATGATTTGGATTGGTTGAAAGAAAACAATCAATGACAACTTAAATACCTGATTGGATAACGATAAAACAGATGGATAGAAAACAATCAGAACGTCATGATTGCAATAATTTGACCATATCATAAATACTCTTTCTATTAGAAAGAATACTCTGTTGATTCCACATTCTCACATGTCGAGATCAATGCCTCCTTCTGTTGTTCCTGTTTGTCATCCAATATACCAATGTCTTCTACTTGCTCGTCTTCCTCTTCATCATCTTCTAAATTCTCATCTTCGTCGTTCGTGGCTAGAAAACGACCAGTATTATTATCATTGTTGGCATCTTCATCTTCCTGCAACTCCAAATCATCTTCCTCGTCATCCTCTTCACCTTTTTCGATTTCAGTACCAGCTGAAAGTTTCTCCACGTTAGACTGCGCATCCTGGTTTTGAATAAGGGACCTTTCAAATGCCAGCACCTCCTCATCATCTGCTACAGCCTCGGTGCTATTGCTACCTGCTCCTGACCCTGAAGTGTGTTCAATTTTGCTGGACTTTTGTTGACTACTAGCTGACCCAGCACATTCCGCATAGTCATTGAGTGCCTGCTTCTTTAGGGCGTCAAGATGTTTGCGCCTTGTTTCAAGCTCAGCTTTCGAGCGACCTACCAACGCAGCGATGCGTAGTCGGATGATCTCACGTAATGGCAGGAACATCTGCGTCGGATACCACCCACCAAGCAGCGATGGCTCCAACTGTTTTGCGAATAGAGCAGTCCATTCACGCACTTCATTGTCGTCGATTTCCTCAAGCTGAAACAAAACATTCGCGCTTGTCAATGGCACTCCAAATATCTCGAAACTCTTTTCACTGCCTCCTAATGCTGCAGTGTTGGTAGACCTACTTGCATTATCTATTGACTCCTTGTCCTCCTGCTCATCCTCAGAATCCCATTCATTACCTGAGTCTACAGTTGATGACGCGGGACTAGCTCGCGGCAATGAAGCTACCGTGGTAGCAGTAGCAGAAGTTCTCACGGGTGTATTGGGTTCCACTAGGTAAGAGCGCCGTGTTTCACTCCGCGTAAATCGTTCCTTTCGACGACGCTTGCAGATTTGCGCGTTTTCAAGAGCCGAAGTCTGTGTTACTTTGACGATTCGTGGACCCTTGGCATGCCCACCGTCTCCATTTGCATTCCCTACATTAGCAACAGCAAACTTCTTGGTACGTTTTCTAACCGCATGGGTTACTTTGGAGTGTACAAGCTCCCGGTTATTACGCAACTCCACCACCTGGTAACATGACGCCGTCTCTGATACTTCAGGTAATCGTGGATCGTAGCCCATCTTGATCCATGAGCCTCTCCAAGGCCCATCAACAAAGACGTAGCAAAGCTTCCGCAGTAGACGTCTTGCTGCTCGGCGCTCAAACCCATCCAATCCATCAAATAACTTGGAGCGAAGCCATACCGGCTTTTGCGCTAATTTGCCCTCAAGCACCTCCATCACATGAGCATCAACGCCATCATCACTCACTCCCACGCTCCTTCGACGCATGACAGGTCTTTCAGGCTTGGGTCCAGCAGGCGCCGGCGTATCGTCATGAAAGTTCAAACACGTCATAGTTGTCGAAGACTTCTTTGCCACTGCTGTCGGCTGATACCCTGACTTTTGACGAAATTCATACTTCAGTGGCAAGTCCACCTTTGAAAATACTTCTGGGATGAGTTCTAGCTGTGTCTCGTTTTCTACTGCGAGATACGGCCGCAAACAGTCTTGCAATTCTCTTTGTCGCAGAGATGGCCTGGACAAAGGACCATTCTCCACCACAGCACTATTCATTACCGGTGTATCTACTGCATCCGTTGCCTCTGCCACTAATGTTACAGCATCTTTGTTAGGCTTCAACTTCGGATAGAATGACCGAGCAGTGAAGTACTGAAAGTCAGCCATGCCTTCACACACGTATTTCTCCTTCACCAACCCCACA
Organism: Peronospora belbahrii; assembly: GCA_920618645.1. NCBI lineage: Eukaryota > Oomycota > Peronosporomycetes > Peronosporales > Peronosporaceae > Peronospora > Peronospora belbahrii. Next base: position 90,196 of record CAKKTJ010000208.1, on the reverse strand, counting down.
ACTTCAGCTGAAAATGTCACGATATCTTCAGAACTTATCTCTGTCTCATTGATCTCATCCTTTTTCTCCTCAACCTCCGTCTCGTTCCGTTTTCGCTTGGACTGTGAGCGCTTTACTTTCAGCAGCACCATCTGCGTCTTTGTCAAATCTGCAAACAACGGCTTGCACGACGGCTCCTCAGGCCGCAGCTTTACTGGCAGGAGTTGGCTCTTGGCTTCGTGCGCTTGTTGTAGACTCTCAAGTCCATTCACGGTCTCTAATACTTTGGTCATATCGGTACCGTATACAGGTAATTCTAATCCCATTAATGGACGCACATTATCACTGTGTAGACTGAGCTCGTGACAAAGTCTACTTAGGCATTTATCTTTACTATTCGTGACAATTGAGTTACTAGAAGACTCTACAATTGTTGTTTTAAGCGTCGTATGAATGTCCTCACAAGGTTGCTTGTCCACCATAGCTTTTAAAAGCGAATAAATAAAAGCCACGATATCGATTGCAATTTAAGAGCGTTTATAAGCGGTTTATAGCGTTACAGTAAACATGAGGATATTTGTATTCCATCTAAATACTTCCAAATCTTGACACACACGATATTATGACTGTCAAATGATCATGCCTTCCCACCACTACGGAACTACATGTACAATACGAAACTACAGTTCTGTCGCCTACATCTTGATAATCAACAAAACAAAGCATCACCCATTTCGCAAACAACACCTTCAACACTTGGTATTTCAATGCTTAAAAACCCTGGAACTCGTCTGCCTCAGTGGCCAGTCCGGAGCAATCGCCACACCGCAGCCGCTTGATAATGTCAGCTGATTGCAGCTTCAGCGAAACCACCGGCGCGCTCGTAAACTCGTCGTCAAAGTATCTTACACAATCGCGCCCGTGGCAAACTGGTACAATTGGTGGCAGTACTCGGCGCTGAAAAAGGTCGTCCCAATCAAGCGATAGCTTGAAAAATGGGTGCTTCATAGCTTGCGCTGCTGTAAGGCGGCGGGAGGGGTTAATGCACAACAAGACCTTCAGCAGCGACATCGCATGACCCGAAAGGTAGGGCGGGTACCACACGCGTCCTTGCTGGATCAACCTATAGAGGCGGTGGATGTCTTCACACTGGAATGGTGGAGAGCCAGTGAGGAGCTCGTAAATCAAGCAGCCATAGGACCACATGTCCGTCTCAATACCGTGACCGTCCTTCTTGACCATCTCAGGCGACAGATATTCGGGGGATCCACAAAATGAGTACGTTCGTTGACCACAAGTCATATCCTGCTTTGCAAAGCCAAAGTCAGCCAGCTTCACGTGTCCTTGAGAATCCAATAAAACATTTTCTGGCTTAAGGTCGCGGTATACGATGCCATTTGCGTGCAGATCACTGAGCGCTGCAAGCACCTCTGCAGCGTAAAATCGAGTAGCTTTCTCGTCAAATTTATGCGAGAGTTGCTGCTGCAGGTGGAAAAAGAGCTCACCACCCTGGCAATACTCGAGCACAAAGTGGAGGTCACGGTCCGTCTGGAAGGTCGCGTAAAGCTTGACAATAAATGGATGGCCGTGTAGCTTCTCAAGGACCTTCTTCTCTGTCAGCGTGTGCACTATTTGTTTGCGCTGTAGCAACTTGCGCTTATCCAGCGTCTTCACAACGTACATACTCTGAGTTCTAAGATGCTTGGCCAGTGCTACTTGACGGGCATACGTGCCGCGACCAATAACTTTCAGCAACTTGAGGTCGTGCGGTTCAATGGTGTCGCCCATGGGTCTCACATTTGAGCAACTGAGTGTCTGCTTGAGGGTCGTATGGTCGTCCGCTGACACCTTATGCAACTCGTCCAGCAAATGAATAGGCGACAGCGGGCGCTTCTTAACAATGTGAGCGACAAATTCCTCAGTTGTCTGGACGGTCAAGTTGGGTCCATGACCCGAGGCTAGTGACGTAGAGAACAGCACCGCGGCCATGGCTACTTATGAGATTGGACCGGCTAGTCTACTAAACTTACAAAACCAAAGTGGACAAATCTTTACTGCTGCTTATGCTCTGCAGCTTAAGCGCGTATGATCGCTGCCTGTCTATTGAGCCCTGTTTTTTCTATGGCAGACGTATCCACTCGTCATGACAACGTCTTTTCCGTAGAATTTGACGGTTTGGCAACAACAACTCGACGTCTGATCGGATTATCTATATCTGTGACAGCTGTCTTAGATGTATACTTGTCCTGTCATAAACACCATGCAGTGTTTACTTTTATTCAGCTTTTAGTTTATCTGAACAAGACCATTAAGGAGAGTGCTCTTTTCATGCTAGACGTAAAATGTCAGATGCGACGACTATGTATCCCATATATGACTTGAATGATCACATTCAAACGTCGCGAGGTTCGTTGAAGTTGACACGCACGCACATATGGGTACCATTATCCGACTGGACAAGATGCTGACGCACACCAGTGGCACTTGAAGTTGTTTCGTTACCGCTGCCACATCCACAAATATTATCCTGACAGTGGGTTCTGTTTAAAATGGACAAACGCCATAGAAAGGCAGCTGATAATTCGACGTAGAGTGATTTTTGTGAATCAGTTAATAATAGACTCTGCATTTGACTTTCTTAATGCAACATAAGCTACCCTGCTGCATTTGCACCATGTCATCACGCCAAGCGAAGCGGCCTCGTGTGGAAAGACACCGTGTTGGTGACAACAATCCATGGAGCGCTCGTACCACATATTGGCACATAACACATGATTGAAGGTATTTACGTACGACGACATGGCGAGAAAGGCGGATATATGCATCACGGTCCTGTTTGAGTTCGTAGATATTGCAAACTACGTAAAGCACACGTTTATGTAAGGTTAACGAAGCTTGCACAGAGCAGAGAAACATTCACAAGCAACGCACCCGCATTTTTGGAGTCTTTATGCTTACGCATGTATTTTGCTTCACTAATTATCTATCTTCTTGCCATAACCGAATCCTCATCGCTTTACATTATCGGCGTCTCTATTACACTATATAGCCAATTACGAAATCTAATCTATTTCGCTGGATATTTGACATTTATAAAACATCCAACCATACTCAAGTTGGCGTGAATTAAATCCAAACCAAACTCGTTGGTTGGTTGAGTAAATAAAAAAATCCACATCATGTCGTCGCGGCCTCTAAGCGCCCGCAAAGGTCTGCGCAATGACTTGGGCTCGAACAATTGTTTCCTTAACGTTATTATTCAAAGCTTATGGCACGTTCGTAGCTGCCGCGTGCTTATTTCTATGGGTGACCATGCAGTGCATCATCGCTGTAATGGGAAACCTACCAATGCCAGCACCTTGAAAAAATTCACCATCACTCCGTGTCTTTTGTGTGAATTAGAGCAGATCTTTATTATGTATCAGTTTGCAGAGCAGCCAGTACTAGATGTGGACCGTGTACGTCTTGCACTAGGTGATAGCTTTGCTCTTGGGGCCATGAACGATGCGACAGAGACCTTGGAAACAATTCTGGACGCTCTACACTACGACACGTTCAACCGGATGCTGCTACTACGTCAAGGGCGATCAAACAGTAACGATGATACTAAAGAAGCTAAAAATACTGAGGAGATGTCAGAGTCTCTACGTCTCGATGCGTTCGCCATCATCTGCGAACCGCAGTGTGTAGCTCACCGATTGTTCCAAATGAATTTGATGGAACTCAAGTTTTGTACCTATTGTGGCCATACAGCTGAGCCGATTATGAACACGGATTTTCTGTATCGAGTTTATGCTCAGGAGCTATTGAACGATGCAAGAATGGGTCCAGAAGGAGAAAAGAAGATGAACATGACACTGGAGGAAGTTTTGAGACTTGAAGCACAGGCACAAGATGTAGCTGGGACGTGTGATGCGTGCGAAGAAGGGGGACAGCGAGCATTGAGTAGGTGGATTCTTACACTACCCATGGTATTTTGCATCAGTATTATCTGGTCCAGTAGCCATGTAGAGAAGACGGACATTAAGGACTGGATGGTACTTTTGTCGTCGCAATGTACGACGGGGGATAATGGAGATGAGTTGCGGCAAGCTCTGGATCTAGGTCGCATCTTTCGATTAGATAACTCGACGGAAGTGTCATCGTTGTACTTGTTCAGAGGTCTTGTTTGCTACTACGGGCGGCACTATGTGGGCTTCTTCGCAAGTCGGAGTGTAGATGAAGCTGGAGTTGAACGTGAACGCTGGTTTTTGTTTGACGATACACGTGTTAAGCTTGTGGGAACATGGGCAGATGTCCGATTGCGTGTCGAGCGCGGAGGCTACCAGCCAACGTTGTTGTTTTATGAACGCAACGAAATTGAGTTTGAAGACCTTGAGAAGATATCTGCGGAAATTCACAAGTGGTGGGAAGCATCAGCTGATGAACCGGACGGTGTCACAATGGACAAAACCATGGATAAAAGCCCTGCAAGTGACGTGGTTAAGAATGACCAGGGGGCTTCACACGAAGTTGAGCTCAGTGGAGGCATTGAGGATGAGCTACTGGCAAAAATGGAGCGAAGTGTTCGCATAACTCAAGAACATCCACTTCCGCCGCTAGTTCCCACCGTTCCTAAAAAAGTATTGCCGACAAGTCCTATCTCGTTTCCTCCCCAAGTACCCAAATCAATGCCTGCGGAGATTGAATTGCATGCGAGAGACGGGTGGCATGAAGAGGATATTTGCCTGCATTTGGCGCACAAGTCTGCTCAGGACACTTTGTTGAGGCTTAATAGTATATTATTGAAAGACAAAGCTCCGGCATCTACTCCGATTGACGGCCGAGCAGTGTTACGCTTGGCGATGTCCCAATCAATGCAGCGCTCCGTCCGCTTACGCGATTACTCCGTTCAACGCCCTGCCGAGAAGCGAATTGATGTAAATCCTGACAAAATTTTTGAGGATGAAGCACCGTCTATGGAAGAGAAAATCTGCGCACAACCTGTTTGTGCTATAGAGTCCGCAGTGTCAACAAGACCAGATGATGTAGAGGCAAAAGCAGATCATGTTCCGCTGAAGGTCTTCGATGTTCGTATCAATGCTTCGGACGGCGGAATTGGCCTACTTTTCGACGAAAGCACAAACGATGGCTGTTCGCTCCCGTTGACAGCTACAGAATGTAAGCGAACATTTATTGTATCGGGTTTTGAGGTTAATGGCGCAGGCGCTAAGCTACCAGCCGAAGCTAGTGGGGCAATTCACAAGGGAGATATTCTCGTGAGCATTAATGGCCACATGTTGGAAAACGAAAAACTTGTAGACGTACTGGAAATGCTTCTAATGTCGCCCAATCCGGTTCAACTCAAATTTTGTCGTTTTCGACCGTGGACATGTACTCGTTGCACGCTTCTAAACCAAACGATGGTCGCATCATGCGCAGCGTGTGGACACGCACCTGTTTTGGTACCCCTAAGAGAGTGACTGAACTTGCGAAGACTCAGTCGGACACGAAACATTGTCATGCAACCTAATGTGTTTGGGACGCGATGTGGCTGGTAACGAATCTGGAATAGCTAGATTCATGTCTGATGTTCGTGGTGGTAAAATCCAAGTGTTGCTCGACAAAGAAGTATATGATCATTCTTTGGTGCGCGTTAATCGGTACTTCGAAGCAACTTCTATGAACCGAGATATTGTTGTCGGCTGTAGCTCCTGTTTTCGGCGTTGAGATCACCTTATCCAATTATTGGTCAGTTAATGAACAATGCGTGTGCCCTAATGATGATCTTACCACTTCGCAAATGTCCAAACTCTTGGTTGGTGATCAAGCGTTTATAGCTTTTCCGTTAGCAGATAAAACATCCATGTATGCTGTGACGACTCGCGATATTTTTCGTTTGTTCGTAATAACTCAATAATGCCATCTTGCCTGAGGAAAGAAGAATACGTAAGCTATGAGCTTTACCAATACCAAAGCTGTTAGCGCCTTTAGTTTTACAAGCTTGATACTTCGCTTGACTTTTGAACGAACAGTTATGGTCAGCTCTTTAACACAACAAAGTAGATGAAGTATGACCCGAAGGGAACCATTTGAAGTCACAGTGATCGGACCATTTAACTCTTGACCTTTTTACTATGCACTTCTACACAATACCCACTGGCACTTGAATATGTCGTCATAAAGATTGTATATGACGAGCTAGTAACGACGGTAGCAAAGAAAAGAGTTCATGTTGAAATATATCAACGTCTTCAAACCACTTGTTATTCGAAGCACTGTCTCATCTTTGCATAATGGAGCAATCAGTAACTGTACGTGTCATTTCCAAGAAGTATTGGTAGCTTCTAATCACAATCATCGCACACGACAGCTTTTCAAAACCCAAGTATATTTGCATATTATATAATCGACAATAACTATGTCTCATTGTTAACACTACTTCCAATTAATCTAATATCACAAAAGCACATCTGTCTGTCCTGTGTGTCATAATGTTAGTTGGATGAGAAAACTGACAAAGAAAAAACGTCGACAGTAAGTAGCTCGACGACACCAAGCCTAACAAAGGACTGGCACATATTCAATAAACCCTATTTACTAAACGTCATCTCTTGTTACTTTATTCAAAACGGTATTTCAAGATTTGGAGGATCATTGAGCACCAAGAAATCTTGAATTTTCATATCATCGGATGTGTTTGTCAAATTCGGTTTATTTCTTTGCCCGTGGATTGATTAATATAGTTAATAAGCGACGAATGCACCACAAAAAAATGGATGTTGTGATAGACTCAAGCATTTTGCGCCCTTTACAACTTTTGTAACTTGGATGGTATAATGGCTATTATTATCTATAATAATTTCATCAAATACTATGGCATGGTTTCGATTAGAGTACCAAAAAAAAGAGTCGGATTTGTCGACGGTATAGACATTGCTCTATCCCGCCAGGTTTTCGCGCTTGTATACCATAACCTACGCTATAGCGCATATCTCTACTAAGTAATAAACATTGGACGGCATACTCGTGTCCATATTGCGGAGCATAGCCTATGGAACAGACTTTACCTGCTAAACTACCTTACGTCATTTTTCACAGGGTTGATTGGGCATCCATTTCTCTACACTCTCACAAGCCAAATCGCGCCATTACAAGATGAAGCAACAGGTTGCCGAATTGTCGACAACGCTATCCGGCGACGTCAAGACGACAGGAGCGCTTCTTTTTAAGCCAGAGCCGCAACTTGATACATCTGTTCATATAAATGATGTAAATAATAAAAGCAAGAAAAAGAAGAATCGACGCAAGAGTTTAGAGAAGAAGGACGTGGATAATCTAAAGGAAGAGCTCAAGATAAAGGAAGAAGAAGAGAAAGAGAGAGAGAAGATAAAGGAAGAAGAAAAGGAAAGAAACGATGCCATGGAAGATGTTGTTACTGTATCTACGGAGACTTCTATAACGAAGAAGAATGTAGTGATAGTAGAAGATACTCAAGAAAACGTGACTACAAGCGATGAATCAAGACCTCTGTCTGTAGAGACGACATCATCGCTTGGGACACGCAAACTGTCGGGATCGTGGGGCTCGCTGCTATCAAGGTTGAAACCCGGACGTAAGAAGTCGCTATCAAATGGGACTGAATCAGCAACGAAGATGGGGATGGTGAAGTCCTCATTAGTGGAGCCAAACGATGATAAACGACTGGAAATGCCAGAGGAAAAGATTGTGGATGAGTTGTTAATGAACTTGAAGATAAGTTGTGGGGATGGAGAGCAGAGTGTTCGTGCTGAGAAGGACAAGTACGACGTCATGAAAGAGCAGAAGAAGAAGGTAATGGATGCGACGCAATCTCCATCGCCGAGCCCTACGTCAAGAGATGGAGTACTGAGTGAAGAAGAAGTGGAAAAGAGCGAAGTGGTTAATGGTGTGATGCACCTGTCTTCGACTGAGAGAGTGGATTCAAATGGCCAAGAGCTAGATAGGAACAAAAGTGCTGACTTGACAGCTGACGTGACGTCCGAAGGTTTTATGGAAAATACGGGTGAGGATGACGGAACAGTGGTTCCTGCAGTAATGGACAAAAACATACCTTTAGTGAGTGTTGTTGAAGTAGCAAAGCATGACACATTAGCTACTTTGGAGGTAAATGAATGTAACAACGAACAGGTGGGTACAGCTGAGGTCGAAAGCGAGAATGTAGCAATGTCAGCAGAGGTTACTACAGCTGAGTCAATAGAAAGAAATCAATGCAGTGCCGATGTTGTGACGATTGAGCCTGTTCCACTGAAGCTTGACTTTAATTTCGATCTTAATACTGAAGATATGATGCAAAGTCAAGCTGAAGTGGTTACAAAAAGTGTTGATTTGGACGAAGATGCTGTTGAGAACATCGTAGTTGAGGCAGATACGACAGTTACGGCAGTCGCGTCCAGTGACAATAGCCAAAGCAAGACGGTTGCTGTCGAACCGCTAGTGGCTGTTGGGGTTAATGGGGCAGTGCCCAGCAACACTGCGCAAAACGATGCAGTTTTGTCAGTGACTGACGACACTGTTGCCAAGACTTTGATGGTTGAGCCCGACAAACTTGTTGAATCGAACGAGAGCTTGCAAAGCAAGGCTATATCGACTTACAAAACGGAGTTGCTGCCTGTTAAAGTTGCACAGCCGACATCTGAGCAGCTTGATAAAGATACTGCGCCATCAAAACCAGAAAAGGTGTCACCTGTGAAGAGCCTTGCTAGCCGCTTTGAAGGCAAGCAGGTGCAATCATTGGACAGCTTGAAGTTCCGTACCTTACGGGGATTTTTTCCCGAGGAGTGCAGTATCCGTGTAGAAGCGGAGAAGAAAAAATATGAAGCACAGGCAGAACAACAGAAGCTAAAGGCAAAAGCAGAAGAAGAAGCCAAGGCGAAGTACAAGGTTGGAACAGGTTTTAAATCTCCTGAAAAAAATGCTTTGCGTGATACATCTTCATTAGAAGTCAAGAAATCCGCTGTGACTGTTCAAGACTCCGAAGTTATCGGTGGAATGTGTACTGATTCGGTTGGCTTTGCCACACCCGACACTGTCGCAAGCAGAAAGAAGTTCAGTCATGATGAGGGGTATGCTGTTACCGATTCTCCGAGCAAGTTGAGCGATGATGCAAAGGAGTCGTTGACGCCTGTGAAAAGCATTGCTAGTCGTTTTGAAGGCAAGCACGAGCAATCTCTCGATGATTTAAAATTTCGCACTGTTCGCGGGTTCTTTTCTGAGGAGCGTAGTGTTCACGTTGAATCGGAGAAACAAAAGTTTGAGGCTCAAGCGCAGCACGATACGCCACTTGACAATCTTAAGTTTCGCACCGTTCGCGGTTTTTTTGCCGATGAAGGGATGCGCAGTATTGATGTTGGTGCTGAAAAGGCAAAATTTGAGGCTCTCCGAATGGAACAGGAAGAAGAGACAAAGGTCGGTGAGCACGCTACGTCTAAAAACACCGCGCATGCGTTTACAACTTTAAAGCGCGAAAGCTCCGTAGACGCGTCTAGTTTTAATGCGTTAGGCAAGACACCTTTGTCAACTCTTGACGAAGATTGCAACGAAATGACAAGAGGTGCTATGCTGAGTTTCATTGAAACAGAAAGCGCTGCAGTAATTGAGTCAGCAGTCGATAGCGCTGTCTGTGTCGCACTCGGAGGTTTGAGTCTGGATGGCGAAATAGGGGTTACTGTGGACAAATTTCCTAAGGCGAGTGATATCTTGCCTTTTACCGGTAGTGACGCGGCGAGCACCGCGGCCATCATAGAGGACAAGTTTGCTGTCGCTGGTGACCAGGGTCAAGCTTCAGAAATTGTGGATGCTGCGAAGGCCGAATCGGTTTTTGTAGGCAATGATACCGACGAGGCGAGTTTGGAGTCGAACGAAGGCACAAAGTTTAGCCAAGAAGCTGGTAAGGTGGTATCCCCCGCTAATACCCAAGTTGTTAGGCTTGATCTCGGGGACGGTGGTCGGAACAGAGAAGTTGATATTACCGAGGGTTCACACGCATACAAAAATTCTAGTCTTGACTTCGAACAGAATGTGAAGCGTGGAGAATACATTGAGTCCAAGATTGAAGTGGGGCTAGACAAGCCTAGTTATGGTGAGGATGTTGTAAAGAGGCCGGTCGATTCCATTGGCGGTGCCATTGAAAAAGATGATGCCGGCGACCAGCTGAATATGTTGAGCCAACGCCAAAACAGCCAAGTAGCTGAAAATGAAGCTGCAAATAGCGAGTTGGTAGAGTTGGATCTTGGAAGTAAAGCCGTTGAGAGTGTTGAGGTTGTCTCCACTGTTTCTGCTACTGGAGAAGTTACTGAAAGAGACGCGGTGAGTGAAAACGAGAGCATGCAACAACTTGCAAGCACTAACGAAGCAAGTATTGGATCTCAAAACCAAGTATTTGAAAGCGCTTTTAGCGTTGAGAACCGACTTGAAAAGTTATACCTTGGAGAGTCTACTGGTGATGCATTGAAAGAGCAGCTGAACCATGTGACGAGCATGAATTGTCGACCAATGCTTACTACGGAACGATCATTTGTAATGGAAGACGACCACACTGTTGAGACAGTAGAGACGGTTGTCGTAGGCGAACGATCAATGACCAACGGTGAGGAAGACCTCGAATTACTGTCACCGACGAAGGTCCGCCCAGCACACAAGTTATTTTCTGGTATTACGTCGTCGAAGTCAACTAAAGCTTTGTCAAAAAAGATCTTAGCGAAGGCATCCGCTGCTAAGGCAGCTCCTGCGGAACGTGCACCTGTCACTTCCTTAGCTGCGTCTTACGCGACCAAAAGGGCGGCAAAAACTAATGGATTGCACAAGCCCTTACCGCAAGAGAAAAAAGCGGTGTATACACGCAAGGGCAATGTCAGCGAACTGGGATGCATTAAGTTTTCACCGGCAGCTCCAACCATTCCGGCCCCGACAGAGCAAGCGTCCATCATAGCGCATAACACTTCGTCACAGTTGAGGAATGTTTCGGACGATGCTGGTGACATAAGCCACTCGCGTCCAGCTTTGACGGCTGACGTGTCAAAGTCTAAGGGTGCAATGGGTTCAACTTGTTGTAAAAAGTCTTCTCCACCTTTACCGACAGGACCTGTGACGCCGAAACGCGCATCGATCGTGGCACCAACTGCTCTTGTTAAGGCGAAGAAGGCTGCTGAGCCTCTAGAAGATACCGGCGTTACAGTACCTTCGGTTCCGGCCCGTAGCAAAAAGTATTTGAACGTCAAGAGCAAGGTGCTGACTCAAATTCAGTCTGGTTCAATGCAACCAGTTACTCACAAAACCATTACAAAGGAGGATTTTATTGCAGCTGAGCGCCGAAAGAGCCTAGGATCAGGAGGGGTACGAAGCTTACTGCGTGCATCTGATCGGCGGGCATCATTGGCTGCTCGAGCAACTATTGTCGGACCACCTGAACCGTTTGTGCGTTCAGCATTTTCACGCCAGAAACTACGCTCGACACTCCCTCGTTATTTGGACTACGAGAATACACCAGGTTATGTGGAACGGGCACGGCAGCAGTACGAGCGACGCAAGCGACTAGAGAAGGAGAACGCTGCAAAGTCTGAGAAACGTCAACGTGAGCTGCGTACGTTTTTTGCCGACAAACAGCATAAATCGCTGGTGTCAAGCGCTGAAGAAGTACGGGGAGCTTACGAATTTGAAAAAGTCGCGAGAGAGAGTAAATTTGCTGGAAAAAGAACGTTGAGGACAGAAAGGCAACGAAGTCGGCCTACGCGTAGATTCCGTCAGTCTCTTTCAGCGACCTCGAGTGCAGGCACTTCGTCGTCAAATGGTGTTCCGTCCCTTACATCAAAGAAGTCGTCCGTGTCTTCTATAGCTGAAAAAGCCGTTACAGCTTTTGCACCGGGAGCAGCTGTAACGGATAGTGAAAAGATGACCGAATGTGCGTTGTTGCCAGATGAGACTGTTGAGTTGACGCAGGAAGAGATTCGAACTTAGATTATCTTGAGGCACAGAAGCTCGTAGCTGGTAGCGAAATGTGGCGACCAAAATGTAGTTACTTGATTTCTCCAGAGTTTTCATGAACATTAATAGTGGTCTGAGCCGGTTTATACATATCGATCTAAGCTCGGCTTTCATCCGTAACAGTTTTTCCTGATACGCTCTTCCTGTCGTTTCATTTAATTTAACATTGCCACCTTCGCAATCTGACGTGTTGCTTCAAACGCTATACTCCTAGTCTGGAAATGCCCTCTCTTCTTACCTGGGCAGTAAATAACCTTTGCTGTACGCATCATCACTATCACGACGTAGGTTGGAAGGCTACATTTTCCAAGGTGTCTTTCCATAAAACGTAAACCATCATCCCAACGAAAACGTGTGTGAGTCATTCAGGACAAATCGAAATCTCTTAGGTCATATCCAACATTAGCTCAAATAACCGAGTCATTTTCTTTCAAATAGGTAAAAAATCACTTAAAGCTATTATCCAAAACTTTCACATCGTCAGCACCAATATGCCCATAGAAGAAACTTTTCTGCATTTTCTCTGACGAAATGCTACACCTGCTGTGTTACCGCTTGCATCCTGGTAAATAATAGCCTCCCAATCATGTCAATTCTTCTATTATTGATCATTATGTGAAAAAGCGTTGTAAGCTCGCATTCGCGCGCTAACGACGATTCTCCTCTTGGTGACAGTATGGCAAAAGTTGAAGCTATACCCATGCCCCCCTCAGCTTTACATGAAGAACAACACAGTGAACCGTTCATACTGTACTTGCTGGTCATTCACCATTTTTAGGCCATTAAAATGTATGATAACCTCGCATATTGTGTGTAAAAACCACTCGCTTCCTCCCAAGCGATTCTTTTGGACCCATGTTGATATATTCTTTGCTTATCATTATGACCGTATTAGCCCCATCACATTAGCCCGCGTTGCGATCATGACGACAACGAGCACGCCATCAATGTGGTAAATTTTGAGCATTTTATTTTTCTGGTGCGCCTTTGCAATCAAAGAATCAGCATCTCGAGCAAGCTTGGTGATACACTAAACTGACTTCCTTGCCGACCAACATGCTGTAGTACAAAATGTTGTTAGACGGTTGTGGGTGATGATCCTGGTGCGCGCTTGTAGCACTGCGGCGAAGGCTCATCGGTTGTTTTAGGACTAAGAGATGTGTTGACAACGTTAGACGCACCACTTCGGCTGTTATTCGGCAGTGAGTCATTGACGATCGGACCTCGTGACGGAGACAGCGGCGGTGTTTCTCTTCCGTTTTGTCGGCCGTCAATGGACGTCTCCGAGACCGGCGGTATTATAAGCTCGTCAGAACCACTATCAACAACGTACAGCTTTTTCCCTAGCTTTTGCTGCGTCACAAATTCGTTTTGAATGATGAAGAGTATGCGGTAGAGCACAGATGCGAGCAGAACGGATCCCAGCAGTAGCGTATAGAAGATTGTGGGCAGTACCAAACTCTTATGGAGCTCACCACCTTTTAGCTCGTTGTAAGCCACGGTAGAGATCGCGTTTTGTTGTGGGACAGATGTGGCAGTAGCTGCAGCTTCCGCTGCTTGAACATGCTGTCGCTCGAGTTCCGTCTCCAGTAAATGAATGGTCTCTAGACGACTTTCAGCGATTCGCGTCATATTCTCTACCTGAAGACACAAGTTCTTATCAGTCGTAGCACACACATAATGTTGTATCAGTTTCAAGTGCTCACCTGCAATCGCAGCACTATTAAGTCGTCCTTAAGTCTCTCACGCTGCTGAGTAAGTGCCTCAATCTCCGGGCTCATCATCTGGTGGAGCGCGAAGGTGCCCACAACCCCCACCATTAGTAGAGCCATGATTACAGCCAGTCCATTGGCTGCTCTACTCATATGCAGCCCCAGCGACGCGCGGGTGAGACAACGGCGGACACGAGGGAAGCGACGGTGCAGCGCGCGTGAGCAGCCGCCGGTGTTGGTGGAGGCCGATGGAACCCCGCCAGAGCTGGAAGTCGCGCTGGAATCTGAAAGAAACGGACATTCATCATCTGGGATACTGATGCTAGTGCTTAGCGAAGAGGTGGCAGTCGGAGCGCTGGCAGCAGAAAAGGAAGACATTGTCCACCGCTTTCTCGAGTAAAAAAAATAAACAAAGGCCGACAATACGAAAGTTAAAGTTATAGGGGAATGAGATTACGCGTGTTAGCTACTGAATAGTTGATCCAGCCCATACTGATCATTACTACCTATGTAACTTCTGGCCTCTTACAGATATTGATTATTTTGAGGACACTTGGCCACCTAGTGGCGACGGTTGCGAAGATTGCTGCGGTCGCGGTCGCGACCCCGGCCACGACCACGACTACGGCTCGGGCTGCGACGGCGTCTCCAAGGCATACTGCGTTGACGAAAACGAGACTTCGAATAGGAGCGCGAGCGATAGCGCGATACATCCGACGAGTAAGACCGAGATCTATCCGAGGAAACTGAGTGCGAGCGCATACGTCGATCACGCGAGCTGCGAGAAGCTTTAGAAAAGGCACTGCTCGTGCTTCTCTTGCGACAACGTCGGTCGTTAGGTGACACATTACGCAGCTTGCGAGACTGCAGCTTCGAGTCCACAATAACCGAATGGGAGCGGCGAGAGCAATGCAAAAGCTTGGTCTTCTCTTCCTTTTTCAATCGACCCGGCAAGGCGGCAAAAATCCTCATCTGCGCTTCGTCCACCTCTTGCTCAATGGATGCCTTGTGCTTCACCTCTCGTTTTGTAAAGGCAGGGCTGGCTTCTTTAGTACTTTTCTCCCTCTTTGGTGGCAAAATACTCCTTTTCTCCTCCTTCATGTCCGATTTGTCACGTATTTCATCGCTGGTCATCGCACCGACAGACAAAGATTGTGTTGGTAAGTTCGGAACCTTGTGTTTGCCCTTTAGGACAGCAGATCGCACCGGTGATCCACTTGCGGACAGCTTCTTGCCTTTCGTAGCGGTGGTCTTGTTCCCACGAGACAGCTCGTTACTGCAGCCTACATCAGAGCTCGAGTCCAAACTGCTAGCGGAACGGGACCGTACAATACGCTCGGCCTTTCTCGTCGACGCAAAGTCCTTCTCGCGACACTTTTCTTTCCGCAACTTCTGGCTATGCAAGCGAGAGCGGGAACGACCAGAGCTGCTGTCGCACGAAGACGACACAGAGCGGCGCTTCCAATCAGAAAGCGCCGACGATCGACGTAAGCGTCGTTTCTTCACAGTAGAGTGCGATTGAGACTTTCGCGACTTTGCGTCATCACAGTCTCGACTGCGACAATCTTGCAAAGGTCTCGACCTTGACCTGGACATCAACGGCTCGCGCCTCGCCATCGTTTCTGCTTCTCTCTTCTTTTGACTTAGCTGTAATTCTTCCTCCTTTTCCTTCCCCTCCTGCTTTCTTTTCTCCTTCCTCTCTAGACGACGTCGCTCCTGCATCTCTGGATCAAAGCTCTCACCCTCCATATAGTCCGAAGCGATGCTAAACGCGTCCTTGATCCTTTCAATTTCCTTATCTTTGCGCTTCTGACGAGCGTGTGAGCTTTCCGCGTCCTTTGCCTTCTCTTCGTCTCGAATTCCCTCGCCATGTAGCCGCGTCAAAAGCCGCTCTCGTTCTCGCTTCACTTTATCCTGAATAACTTTAGGGTCACAACCACGTTCCTCCATATTCAAAGAAAGCTCTAGCAGCTCAAGCTCTACTCGACGCTTCTGCTCGTGCCGTAGAATATCTGCACTATGAGGAGGCCGGCTCTTGCCACCTTCATGCATGCCAAAACTCTCTAAGGACCCATTGCGCTTGTTATGTACCAGCGTCTGTCGCGTGCGTGATGCATTTATGTAACTGAGGTTACGTTGCACGTAGCCATTCGTGCCCGACCCGCGCACCGTGCGCAGCCCAATTCCGTTGTACATGGCGCCCTATGACGAGTCGTTTTTATATTTTGCTCCCTTTTAAGAACAATATAGTCGTACTTAATATAGATATATGTGTGGACTTTTGGTGTCAAACGAGATATGCGAGAAGTAAGGTCTCATCTGCAACGTTATTTCCAAGGATTGAATCCCTATCCAGCTAAGATACCAATGTTCTAACAAGTTGTGTATGGAGGTAGGTTGGCTTAGAATGTCATATGCTACCTCACTAGAATTCCTACACTACAGGAAAAAGGCGCTAGCTGGCCTTTTACCTTTACCAATTGCCATTTCAGTCGCAATTGTGAGCAATCGAAAACTCGTTGTAAGAGGGTTACACGAAGGTGTGTATTTTACATACATGAAGTTCGTACGTGGTCACAATACATGGTTAAGTATAGTGACTATGCATGTTTGCATAATAACAATAGGTTATAGAGCCAGTAAATAGTGACTAGCAATAAGTATCGAGTAGGTGCTTCTATATTTAGTGCTAGAAGATAAGCATATATATAAATCAGTTTCAAACCTGCTTTGTAAGCCTTCTAAGGAATCAGTATCTTTGATACTAGTCTCTCTGAGACTCAGTTGTTCACAACCGATAGGCACAAGCTTACGAACTAGCCTAGGAGGGTTAAACACCCTAAGACATAGAAGCTTTCTGAGCTTGTCTTTCTCTGCACATAGTGCATACGTAGCTTTGTTACAGTAGTCTGACTACTTCTTCTGCACATAGTGCATCTGCAAATAGTGCATAAGTAGCGTAGCTACAGTAGCTCGACTACACCTGGTAGCACTCGTAGTCAATCCCGCACCTGAGTTTGCAAATACTTGTTTGTGTGAGAACGGACATCGATGAGATGTCAGCGGTTGGCCTGTCACAGGCACAACAGGAAGGGTTGCAGAAGCTGCTCTCTATACATGGCCCTAAGAGCGTGGAATACCTCATCGCCCAAGGCGAAGAAGCGGTTAACAAGCGTATTCATACGCTTGATGAATATAATAACACTTTAGTCGAGCATGTAAAGGCACAGATGCCTTCTTCTCCGCCTACGCCCATGGCAACTATGGCGCAGAAGTGGTCCACAGACCAAGACCCCGTACATATGAAAGCTGACATGCTCGACGGCAACGAAGGTGATAGCCTTATGCTGTGGCTCCGACAGGTTGAGTCGGCTATGCGTATATTAACATCACCTATGCACAAAAGCCGTACAGTGTTGGCTTTGCCACGGGCAAGTTGGGTGGATTGGCGCATTCACATGGGTGCATCACTGCAAGATGCATTTTCCACATGGGCTGATCTGAAAGTTCAGATGACCCGGCAGTATGCACCGCCAAACCAAGCACACCGTAACCGGTCGAGGTTTTGGCGTGTCGCCAAGGCAAGCGTGAGCTTGCGGCATAGTTGCAAGAGTTGAGAACTCTCATTGCTCCCATGGTCATAGGCCCTATGCCTGAGGCAGTGACCATCACGGTCTTCATGGAGGGCCTCCGAGTTGGCGTTGCCAGAACGGAAGTCTTCCGGGTAAACCCGTCCTCATTCGAGGAAGCTGTTGGAGTGGCATGGAATGCCGAGACCAACTTCAAGGCCGCTAGACCTGCCACTTATAACTACTCGTCTGATGGGTCTGTACTCATGGACTGTAGTTAAGTGAGGATGAAGAAGCAGAGCTTCAAGCTGCGGAGCAGCAAATTGTGCGCAGATGTTATGTCTGCAAGAGCACAGTCCATTTGATGGCAAAATGCCCTGCAAGAAAGGCATATTTGGCATCGAAGGGCCGGCGCCACATGGGTAAACCTTCTGATTGCCTCGGGGAAACGGCAGAGCCCAGTAGGCTGGGGGCGCCCTACTGAGGAAGAACTGAGTTCTGTTGAACCTCTAGGAGGTAGAAGTAAACAGGGCTCAGTCCCAAAGAAATCCGAACTCTTAAAAACGGAGCGAGAATGCAAGCCAGGCTTGCTAGTCGTCGAAGGGACGGTCAAGGGCTATGATAAGCCATGGATCATTTTGATCGATGCGGGGGCATCGGACAATTATGTGCGCCGTGCCACCGTGGAAGGTAGTCAGCAGTATGCTGAAGCGCTTGTATCGCGTGAGTGTGAGTGTGACACAGTCACTGTTTGCTTAGCGACGGATACGCGTGTTACGGTACCCAAAGTTCCGATGGACTTAAATGTAAGGTTCTTGGACTTTAACAGCATGGAACGCTGTTTGAGCTTAGACTTGGATGCGAGGTATAACCTCATCCTAGGCATGGCATGGCTAAAATGTCATGAGCCATGGATTGATTGGAGGTCGAAGACCTTAGGCGCAACTCGCAATGCTCCTGGTGGGGCTCTGGACAGTCATGAACTCACCTCTGCTAGGAAGCAAAGGCGCTTTTGGCGCGGATATTGGACCGAGTCGGTCAATATGTTGGATGTCAGAATATCCGACTTTGAAGACACTGTAAGTGTCGAGGACAATAGTCCTGGGCAAGGCCCAATGACTGGTTGAGAACCCACTAGATGGCACATATGACATGTGTCATGAGAATGATGTTACATCATTAAACACCGTGAGTGTTGTTGGTGGCTGCAAATAAAGATGTCAGGACACGATTCCAAGTGACATGAGTGACGAGGAACTGACCCTGGAGGGCCGGGTGAAGTCACAAATGAATGTTATCTATGAAGACAACGAGGTGCATGCATATAACGACAAGATACTGACCCTGGAGGGTCGAGTGACGTCATCAATGGATGTTGTCTTTGAGGACAACGAGGTGCAAGCACCTAGTGACGAGCAACTGGCCCATGAGGGTCGGGTGAAGTCAAAAATGATGGTTGTCTTTGAGGACAACGAGGTGCGAGCACCTCATGACGAGGCATTGACCCAAGAGAGTGGGGTGCAGTCAGTAAACGAAGTGGTCTTTGACCTTGAGGTATGTACACCTGTGGACGCTGATGCGTCGGATGCTGATAGCATCATGAGTAGCGATGATAATATCGTGCCTGACGGTGATAGCGAACAGCTATATACATACATCAATGGTTTGACTGGGGATGTTGAAGATCCGGTGGCTCTTTCAACTTTACCCGCAGTAAGTGCTCTGTTAGAGCTGGACGAGTTGTCCTTTGCCAGGTTTGGCAGTGCCTTACAGGCCGGTGACATCGCCGAAGTGGTCATTATACGACCTGAGGAGGAGTTGAACTCCTCATCGCTCTTGGATAAAGCAGTTCTTGAGGATAACAAGAAGGCGCTGAATGCGCGTAGTGGATCACAGATCTTGAAGGACCCTTCGGATCCTTATTTTCCTTGGTTGAAGGAATATGGAGGTGTTGTCTACAGAGAACCTCCTACGAGGTTACCTACGGATAGAGGTGTACGTCATGAGATTGACTTAGTTCCAGGAACCAAATATTGCGTGACGCAACAGTGGCTGCTGCCACGAGAGCAATGTGAATTCATTGACTCGTTCTTTCGTGCGAAGCACGCGGCTGTAATGGTGCGTGAGAGTAAGTCTCCTCACTCTACGCCCACGTTTTGTGTGAAAAAGACTAATGGGAAGTGGCGAATAGTGCATGCTTACAATAAGCTGAATGCAGCCACTATCCCGGCTCAAACGCTGATTCATCGCAAGGATATTTTTCAAACAATATGGTGGGATGTACAATGTACAGTGCCCTCGGCATAGTCGATGGATATTACCAACTACTCATGTGAGCTAGTGATATCCCCCCTCACAGCGAGCCAAAAAGACCTCTACAAGTAGTTGGGTTTGGCCAATTACTTGCAAATGTATACTCACAACTATGCGGAAGTGGCTAGGCCATTGTTAAACCTCCTTAACAAGGATGTGGAATGGTGTTGGAACACCGAGCACCACGAGGCTTTTGAAGCCATTAAGGGGAGTCTCCTTCAGGCGCCAATTCTGGCTTTGCCTGATCCTGATCGCCCGTGTGTGATGCTTCGGACTTTGCCATTGGCAGTGCACTCTTGCAAGTTGACGCTGGGGGTTAAGAACGCGTCATCGCGTTTGAACCTCTCTAGCTGAAAGCTGCAGAGAAGAACTATTCAGTTCATGATAAGGAGATACTCGCGATGAGATATTCCTTGTTAAGTTCAGGTTACACCTGTTGGGCTCAACGCCGTTTGTGATCTATACAGATCATGCTTCGTTACGGACAGCGACACAATTGCCTCATCTCTCGCAGAGAATGGTTTTTTGGCTCTCCTTTTTCGCGGAGTATAACTTCGAGGTGAAGCATAAGCCGGGAAAATCGAATGTTTTGGCTGACGCGTTATCGCGTAGACCTGACTATGAGCTTGCTCATCTCACTGTTGTGTGTTCTTCAGTCACGGAACGTATTTGTGTGGCGTATGCACGCGATGAGGAATGTGTTGCCGTTCTGCAGGCGCTAGGTAGCGCAGAGTGTGAAAGCTCTAAGGTGAAGCTGTCACCGCGTAATCGTGCGAGAGCACATCGTTATGCACTGAATGATGGTCTGTTCGCAGTGTTTGTACTGAAACACCCAAGCAATGGAGCACGATGCTCTTACTCAGTGAGTTTGCGTTAAACAACGCGGTGCATGCATCGACAGTCTTCACTCTGTTCTATGTGAATGGTTTGGTCAACCCTCGCGTTCCTTTAACGCTACCCCCTGTCGCTTCAGGGCTTAGTGGGGGGAGATAGCCGATACTTGGCTGATATCAGCTCTGTTGCGATTCGCAAGAAGGTGGAAGCGTTTCTTTCAACGGGTTTTGCGTATAAGGTCGCGTCAAAGAAGCCATGGCTGAAAGCCAGGATGTTCAAAAGGAACAAGCAGATACCAAAGGCAGAAAGAACGAACACGAGTTCAAGTGGGAGATTTGGTTATATTAAACGCTAGGAATTTACCTACTCGCGCAGTGGTTGCGGTATACAAAACCAAAATACGTCCACGCTTTATTGGACCTCTAAGGTTTATAGCAAGAAAGGCTTAGCCTATACGCTGAACTTTCCGAAGAAGATGCGAACACACCTTGTATTATATGTTGGCTTGCGGAAGCCATGTCTTAACCTTGCCTTGGTGGACTTCGACCGGTTGTCCTCAAACCCTCGACCGAAAGAGGTGGGTAGTGCGGCATCGAAGGTGCATATGGACGCTGATGGCGCACCAGGAGATCGTGGATCGATGGGTCACCGAACCCCGTGAACGCTGACGGGTGAGTTGGGTCATCAACAGTTTCACGTCGATCGTCTATTAGCGCGGCGTCTTCACCAGGGTCACACCCAGTATCTTATAAAGTGGAGGGAGTACCCACAGTCGTATGGCTCGTGTGAGTACGAGGTATCCCTTCGGCAAGACTGCCCGGACGTCGTTGAAGCTTCTGATCCCTAGCACTAAGTGCTGTGGAAGCAAGGTAGGTAGTTAGGCTTCACTTCTTAACTTCTTGGAAAGCAATTGCCGGTACCTAACTCGCGTGAGATTTACTATTATGTGCTTCAGAGGCAAAATTACCGCGTATATGACTTTGTGTATATAATACGCAAGTCGTAAAGACTTTGAGATCTCAAAGAGCAAGTGGATATAGCACTTTATGGCTCAATGAGCATGTGCTGGGCACTTCGGCGCAATTAAGTAAGTGTGAAACACTTAGATGCTACATAAGCACGTGTTAATCATTATGAAGCTTTAAAAGCAAGTGTGAATCATATAAAGCTTTATAAGCAAGTTTACAACACTTTGGGGCTTTGCATAAGAAAAGTGGTAAATAATATTGTGCTTCATAAGCAAAGTAACACTGTGAGCCTTTATATAAGCAAGTGTGAAGCTTTATCAGGAGTGTGCAACACTTTGGAAATTTATATAAGCAAGTGTTAAGCGCTTAAAAGTTTTGTATAAGCAGGTGTTCAACACTAAGGTGTTCACGTTAAAAGCACGTGTTCAACATTTAGGTGCTTTATAAGAAAGTACTAAGCACGAAAGTGCTTTAAAAGCAATTGTGGTGCAAAAACGTGCTTTATAAGCAAGTGTTGAACACTTAGGTGCTTGATAAGCTAGGGTTTGACATAATGCGCATTATAAGCTAGTGTTAACATTACGGTGCTTTGTGAGCAAGTGTTACGCACTTATATGCTCAATCGATTATAAGCAAGTGTTTAAACACTGAAATGCTTCAAAGCAAATGCTAGGCACTTAGTACTGTGAAAGCAAGTGTTCGTGATCACACAAAGGGTTTAATACCCAGTGCTAGGCACTTAACGCTTATGATCAAGTGTCGTAACACTATAATGCTTTAGCGTGAGTGCAATACACTGTGTGTACAAGGAGCGAGTGTCGTAACACTAGGATGCTTAGAAAGCGTGTGTGCATCGCACAGGTGCTCAAGGAGCAAGTGTCGGAACACTAGAGCTTTGTTTGCACGTGCGAGGCATTATTGCGAGGCAAGCAAAATGGGAAGAAAATAAAATCGATGACTCCCATTAAGCGCGAAAAATCATGGGGGTGCGTCAGGTCCCACGGATTGATTGGGGAGGGTGTAACGGGGTGATACGAAGGTGTGTAATCAACATACACACCT
The DNA here is from genome assembly GCA_920618645.1 of Peronospora belbahrii. Classification (NCBI taxonomy): domain Eukaryota; phylum Oomycota; class Peronosporomycetes; order Peronosporales; family Peronosporaceae; genus Peronospora; species Peronospora belbahrii. The sequence continues at coordinate 67,759 of CAKKTJ010000208.1, read as the reverse complement.
GCCACACCAATGTGGTGTGGCTGTACCTTGGGTACAAGAGTAGGCTTGAAGCGACCGTACGTAAAGTACGAAGGGTCGCATCGTGGCAGAGAGTCACGTGGTCACTATGTTTAGTTAAGTATAGTGACTATACATGTTTACAAAATAATAATAGGATATAGAGTCAGTCAATAGTGACTAGCACAAAGTATAGAGAGGTGCTTCTATATTAGTGCTAGAAGATAAACATAAAAATAAATCAGTTTCAAACCTGCTCTATAAGCATCACTGCTTGAGCGTTCTATTCCTTCTAAGGAAGCTGTATCTTTGATATCAAGTCTCTTTGAGACACGGTTGTTTACAATCAAATAAGCTTGCCAGCTATCCTAGGAAGGGTTAAGCACCCTAAGACATATAAGCTCTTGGAGCTTGTCGTCATCTGCACATAGTGCACAAGTATCTTGGCTACAGTAGTTCGGCTACATAGTTAGAGGGTCATAATATATATTTCAGGTTCTATCCTTTGTTCAAGAGCATAGTGGCATCTAGAAGCTGAATGCTAAAGGTAGATTACAACTTAGTTATGAGCCCTAGCCTGAATGAGGCGTAATCGTAAGCAAAATATCGTGTGATAGATTTACAGGCAAAAGCTACAGGTGTGTGTGCGAAAAAAAGACTCCGTTTGTAAGGAAATATTACAAGTTATACGTCCGTCCGAGACTTGAGCAAGAATTCAAGCGGCGGAATCCTACCTAAGTGGTGTGACAACAGTCCAACAAGGTGGGGCTGAACGAATGTAGACGACCTTTAAAATGGTATGGCAAGTCTTGCGTGTACTACAAAGGGATGATAAAATTAACTTTTGAGGAGAAAGATGTGTTGGAGTATGCTATGAGAGACAAAATTCACACAGCTAACGCGAGCACGGACGAAGTGAAAGAATTTCGAGAAGCGCAAGTAACGATCAAGCAGCTACTTTTAGCTTCCTTATCGATGAAGTTGGGTCAGCGAGTGATGTCGATAGCAACTAGCACCAAGATGGAAGCACCTCGAGGACTATCACGAGCAACTTCTAATGCAGCAGCGAGAACAAACCAGGAAATCATCCTGTAAAATAAGCTGGACGCGATGACGTGCCAGTCGAATTGGGACGTCATGCAGCATACAGAAAATATGTTTGTAGTAAAGAAACAATTAGAAGCGTTAAATGCTGAAAATCGTGACTCAAGCTTCACGCAGATGTTAAATAGGTCATTATTAGCGAATATACATTTCGACCACCTGCGAGGTGTGGTAAAGAGCAGGAATTATAAAGTAGAAAAATCCGAAACACAGAAATACCCACAGCCTTAATATGTGTGACCGGACGACAGTATGTACGACGCATGCAGAAACTTGCAAGGAAAACGGAGGAACGCCAGCTACGAGCTGGACAAACGAAGACTTGTACGACTTTCAAGCTTTATTGGTGTGCGGGTATATACTCAATGTTGTATCAAGGATGCTTCTAGAAATGTATAGGCAGTGAAGTCGCAGTATGGAAAGGAACGGTCTGTGAAGTCCCAGAGGTAGGTTGCTAGAAGGTTGCTGTGCGATGCGGCATCACATACATGTAGTAGGAAGTTAGGACTTGCATAAGAATGATAGTGAACGACAGTTCCAAATACTGCGTTGCGGACGAAAGCTAGTTCTCTTTACAACAGATTAAGGGTTACTGGAAGGGATGTCACTCAGTTTGCTAATGTCTGAGATTGTGAAGCGGGGCATCTGGGCAAATAACGGAAAGCATCGCAGTCAAATAATTGGGAAATGAGGAATCAACAACAAGAATCAAGTCATATTTGTCGATCTACTGTTTCGCAAGGATAGCAAGGACCCAAAAGCTAATAAGGCAGTACTAATCGTTGTGGATGGATTTTCCGATACACAATTGTGTATTACCTACACTCCAAGAATGCCTTTGAAGTCAATGAGGCCGTAAAGCGGTACATGACCTGGACGGAGCAAAAGTTTACCGGCACACTATAGAACAAGTGATTTCTGATGGCGGAGGGAAATTCATGAACGAAGCCATGAATGAATCGTACAAGAAACAAAAATTGAGTTTTTACCAAACACCTCATGGCTCTCACCTTATTTGTGTGATAGAAAGTACCAGACACTTTCCATTTGCTTAAATCGAAGAGGGCAATAGCTCGCCTGCCCAATTCCTTATTGAAGGATGCGCGAGACATGGCTACAAATGTCAGAACTAGGACATACTTTCGAGCAATCAGGAATGCACCGTATCATATAATGATGAGCAATAAACCTAACCTACACGGGTTCGGGGAGTTTGTTCCTCTTGCTTACGTCTCTGCGATCAACGTGTCATATACATCATTATATCGAGCACCATAGACGATATCTTCGTTTATAGATGCATGCATAACTTGCTGCACGACAAGTTTCGTGGAAAATCGACGATAAATCCTGCTTGACACTATAACTATGTAGCCGAACTACTGTAGCCAAGATACTTGTGCACTATGTGCAGATGACGACAAGCTCCAAGAGCTTATATGTCTTAGAGTGCTTAACCCTTCCTAGGATAGCTGGCAAGCTTATTTGATTGTAAACAACCGTGTCTCAAAGAGACTTGATATCAAAGATACAGCTTCCTTAGAAGGAATAGAACGCTCAAGCAGTGATGCTTATAGAGCAGGTTTGAAACTGATTTATTTTTATGTTTATCTTCTAGCACTAATATAGAAGCACCTCTCTATACTTTGTGCTAGTCACTATTGACTGGCTCTATATCCTATTATTATTTTGTAAACATGTATAGTCACTATACTTAACTAAACATAGTGACCACGTGACTCTCTGCCACGATGCGACCCTTCGTACTTTACGTACGGTCGCTTCAAGCCTACTCTTGTACCCAAGGTACAGCCACACCACATTGGTGTGGCAGGTGTGTATGTTGATTACACACCTTCGTATCACCCCGTTACACCCTCCCCAATCAATCCGTGGGACCTGACGCACCCCCATGATTTTTCGCGCTTAATGGGAGTCATCGATTTTATTTTCTTCCCATTTTGCTTGCCTCGCAATAATGCCTCGCACGTGCAAACAAAGCTCTAGTGTTCCGACACTTGCTCCTTGAGCACCTGTGCGATGCACACACGCTTTCTAAGCATCCTAGTGTTACGACACTCGCTCCTTGTACACACAGTGTATTGCACTCACGCTAAAGCATTATAGTGTTACGACACTTGATCATAAGCGTTAAGTGCCTAGCACTGGGTATTAAACCCTTTGTGTGATCACGAACACTTGCTTTCACAGTACTAAGTGCCTAGCATTTGCTTTGAAGCATTTCAGTGTTTAAACACTTGCTTATAATCGATTGAGCATATAAGTGCGTAACACTTGCTCACAAAGCACCGTAATGTTAACACTAGCTTATAATGCGCATTATGTCAAACCCTAGCTTATCAAGCACCTAAGTGTTCAACACTTGCTTATAAAGCACGTTTTTGCACCACAATTGCTTTTAAAGCACTTTCGTGCTTAGTACTTTCTTATAAAGCACCTAAATGTTGAACACGTGCTTTTAACGTGAACACCTTAGTGTTGAACACCTGCTTATACAAAACTTTTAAGCGCTTAACACTTGCTTATATAAATTTCCAAAGTGTTGCACACTCCTGATAAAGCTTCACACTTGCTTATATAAAGGCTCACAGTGTTACTTTGCTTATGAAGCACAATATTATTTACCACTTTTCTTATGCAAAGCCCCAAAGTGTTGTAAACTTGCTTATAAAGCTTTATATGATTCACACTTGCTTTTAAAGCTTCATAATGATTAACACGTGCTTATGTAGCATCTAAGTGTTTCACACTTACTTAATTGCGCCGAAGTGCCCAGCACATGCTCATTGAGCCATAAAGTGCTATATCCACTTGCTCTTTGAGATCTCAAAGTCTTTACGACTTGCGTATTATATACACAAAGTCATATACGCGGTAATTTTGCCTCTGAAGCACATAATAGTAAATCTCACGCGAGTTAGGTACCGGCAATTGCTTTCCAAGAAGTTAAGAAGTGAAGCCTAACTACCTACCTTGCTTCCACAGCACTTAGTGCTAGGGATCAGAAGCTTCAACGACGTCCGGGCAGTCTTGCCGAAGGGATACCTCGTACTCACACGAGCCATACGACTGTGGGTACTCCCTCCACTTTATAAGATACTGGGTGTGACCCTGGTGAAGACGCCGCGCTAATAGACGATCGACGTGAAACTGTTGATGACCCAACTCACCCGTCAGCGTTCACGGGGTTCGGTGACCCATCGATCCACGATCTCCTGGTGCGCCATCAGCGTCCATATGCACCTTCGATGCCGCACTACCCACCTCTTTCGGTCGAGGGTTTGAGGACAACCGGTCGAAGTCCACCAAGGCAAGGTTAAGACATGGCTTCCGCAAGCCAACATATAATACAAGGTGTGTTCGCATCTTCTTCGGAAAGTTCAGCGTATAGGCTAAGCCTTTCTTGCTATAAACCTTAGAGGTCCAATAAAGCGTGGACGTATTTTGGTTTTGTATACCGCAACCACTGCGCGAGTAGGTAAATTCCTAGCGTTTAATATAACCAAATCTCCCACTTGAACTCGTGTTCGTTCTTTCTGCCTTTGGTATCTGCTTGTTCCTTTTGAACATCCTGGCTTTCAGCCATGGCTTCTTTGACGCGACCTTATACGCAAAACCCGTTGAAAGAAACGCTTCCACCTTCTTGCGAATCGCAACAGAGCTGATATCAGCCAAGTATCGGCTATCTCCCCCCACTAAGCCCTGAAGCGACAGGGGGTAGCGTTAAAGGAACGCGAGGGTTGACCAAACCATTCACATAGAACAGAGTGAAGACTGTCGATGCATGCACCGCGTTGTTTAACGCAAACTCACTGAGTAAGAGCATCGTGCTCCATTGCTTGGGTGTTTCAGTACAAACACTGCGAACAGACCATCATTCAGTGCATAACGATGTGCTCTCGCACGATTACGCGGTGACAGCTTCACCTTAGAGCTTTCACACTCTGCGCTACCTAGCGCCTGCAGAACGGCAACACATTCCTCATCGCGTGCATACGCCACACAAATACGTTCCGTGACTGAAGAACACACAACAGTGAGATGAGCAAGCTCATAGTCAGGTCTACGCGATAACGCGTCAGCCAAAACATTCGATTTTCCCGGCTTATGCTTCACCTCGAAGTTATACTCCGCGAAAAAGGAGAGCCAAAAAACCATTCTCTGCGAGAGATGAGGCAATTGTGTCGCTGTCCGTAACGAAGCATGATCTGTATAGATCACAAACGGCGTTGAGCCCAACAGGTGTAACCTGAACTTAACAAGGAATATCTCATCGCGAGTATCTCCTTATCATGAACTGAATAGTTCTTCTCTGCAGCTTTCAGCTAGAGAGGTTCAAACGCGATGACGCGTTCTTAACCCCCAGCGTCAACTTGCAAGAGTGCACTGCCAATGGCAAAGTCCGAAGCATCACACACGGGCGATCAGGATCAGGCAAAGCCAGAATTGGCGCCTGAAGGAGACTCCCCTTAATGGCTTCAAAAGCCTCGTGGTGCTCGGTGTTCCAACACCATTCCACATCCTTGTTAAGGAGGTTTAACAATGGCCTAGCCACTTCCGCATAGTTGTGAGTATACATTTGCAAGTAATTGGCCAAACCCAACTACTTGTAGAGGTCTTTTTGGCTCGCTGTGAGGGGGGATATCACTAGCTCACATGAGTAGTTGGTAATATCCATCGACTATGCCGAGGGCACTGTACATTGTACATCCCACCATATTGTTTGAAAAATATCCTTGCGATGAATCAGCGTTTGAGCCGGGATAGTGGCTGCATTCAGCTTATTGTAAGCATGCACTATTCGCCACTTCCCATTAGTCTTTTTCACACAAAACGTGGGCGTAGAGTGAGGAGACTTACTCTCACGCACCATTACAGCCGCGTGCTTCGCACGAAAGAACGAGTCAATGAATTCACATTGCTCTCGTGGCAGCAGCCACTGTTGCGTCACACAATATTTGGTTCCTGGAACCAAGTCAATCTCATGACGTACACCTCTATCCGTAGGTAACCTCGTAGGAGGTTCTCTGTAGACAACACCTCCATATTCCTTCAACCAAGGAAAATAAGGATCCGAAGGGTCCTTCAAGATCTGTGATCCACTACGCGCATTCAGCGCCTTCTTGTTATCCTCAAGAACTGCTTTATCCAAGAGCGATGAGGAGTTCAACTCCTCCTCAGGTCGTATAATGACCACTTCGGCGATGTCACCGGCCTGTAAGGCACTGCCAAACCTGGCAAAGGACAACTCGTCCAGCTCTAACAGAGCACTTACTGCGGGTAAAGTTGAAAGAGCCACCGGATCTTCAACATCCCCAATCAAACCATTGATGTATGTATATAGCTGTTCGCTATCACCGTCAGGCACGATATTATCATCGCTACTCATGATGCTATCAGCATCCGACGCATCAGCGTCCACAGGTGTACATACCTCAAGGTCAAAGACCACTTCGTTTACTGACTGCACCCCACTCTCTTGGGTCAATGCCTCGTCATGAGGTGCTCGCACCTCGTTGTCCTCAAAGACAACCATCATTTTTGACTTCACCCGACCCTCATGGGCCAGTTGCTCGTCACTAGGTGCTTGCACCTCGTTGTCCTCAAAGACAACATCCATTGATGACGTCACTCGACCCTCCAGGGTCAGTATCTTGTCGTCAGGTGCATGCACCATGTTGACCTCAAAGATAACTTTCGGAGAACTTCCAGACCATCTAATGACACCTGAACGTACAGATACCAAATTCTTTGCAATGACTTAGGCTCTAGCACGTATGATATTCAGAGCAGGTTTGAAACTGATTTATGTTTATGTTCATCTTCTAACACTAATTATGGAAGCACCTACTTGTTAGTCACTATTTATCTGGCTCTGTAGCCAGCCTCCTAATATGCAGAGATTTGTATTCGTCATACCTAAACTAAGTATAGTGAACACATGGCTCTTTGCCACGATGCGGCCCTTCGTACCTTAGGCACGGTCACATCAACCTACCACTGTACCTAAAGTACAGCCACACCACAATGGTGTGGCAGGTGTGTATGTACAATACACACCTTTGTGTAACCGCCATGGGCAAAACAGGAGTCACTATACTGTGGAATGTGCTGGTTCCAACTAGGTACACAAATCCTGTTCACACCAGACTACTTGTTTTGGTTGCTGATCAAGTTCTTGAGACTCGGGTAGTGACATGACTGGTAGTGCACACAGCTTTGGATGCAAATGATCACGACCTTTCATGGCCCGTTTGCATTATCATTCCTTCGTACTGTGTTGATCGAATGAAGTACGAATGTAGACAAGAGGATGTTCAGTATGAACGCTATAAATACGGATTTTAAGTCCGTTTGAGGCGACATAGTATCAGCGAAGCTTGTCGTCACAAACGTTTTGAGAGCAAAACTAGTGTTTACGAGCAAAAGCAAACTGAATAATGACACTGGAAAAGACAAAATCGATTACTTAATCGTCTTGGATCATTTTGTCGTGGTGAATGTAATGTGCCGTTTCCCAGACATTCCATTGTATATCGAACGGTCTTTTTTGTTTGCGTAAACATTCAATTTGATACTTGCTTCATTACGCAAAGAAAGTGTTTTTACGAGTTTGTATCGATCTAATCTTGCATTGACTTCCAATACATGGACATGTAGGAATAGAAAGTTTTCTCTTTCTTGCTATACTTTCTATTCCTGTCATTATGTTTCGTTGAAAAGAAGGACATTATTATAAGTAACGAATGCATGATACATGTGCATTAACTGTGCTTAAGGGCATATGCTTTTTGATGGACAACAGCTACGCATTCTGCGTTGCACCTGATAGAGTAGCCTGATAGACCAGCAGATATTCAGAGCCTGGTTCTCTTGGAATGTAAAGTAAAGAACTCAGACAAACATAAAGGTGCGCTAGTGCAATCAGTATTGGAGTTACGTGCATTGTTTCAGAATTTCAAGCTAAAAATCAAAGATACGGGATAAATGGGACGTTCAAAACGTGGCAGCTACTCGCACCCGACCCTTCGTACTTTAGGTACGGTCACATCGAACCTACTCTTGTACCCAAAGTACAGCCACACCACATTGGTGTGTATGCACGTAAATGCATGCGTAAGCCTGAACCAGCCAAAACTTTTGGTAGAAGGTCAGTCGTATTACGGAGTCATCATCTAACCCATTTTGCCTGATTTAGTAGCGGACGGACGTTTACTCGATAATGTTACACTTGTCGTATAACATCAAACCTACGAATTGACTGATCAATAGTCATGTTCGTCGTTTAAAGGCGCTTTTTGACGATTAAGTGACTGTTGCCGCGAATGAGTACCACCAACCATTGTGGCATGCTGGACGATAAATTGAAGCATATCTTGGTAAAGTGGCTCGCGGCGGCTTTTGACCTTACAGATTGTCATGTGGTCGGACTTGGGTAGCACGTAAAAGCGGCCTATACCTGGATCAGCCGAGTCAGATTTGACGACAACAGCGGAGAGGCCAAGAGCCACCGGCGAAGCGCTCTGCTCGCCGACACTGAGGCAGTCGATGCCTAGTAACTTGAACTTATCATTTAAAATTTTGAGACATCCGTCGGGGTCTGCTACGAGATGTTCAATGGCTGGATGCGTCTGAAATAATTTTCGAATCGACTCCGACCGCATGCCGTTCGCTAGGTCGGAGCCAAAGTGGGGAACAGCAAGAAATATTATTCCTGTAGTGCTGTCAGCCAGGCTAGGTTGATCGCGCTGCCCACGCGCGAGCAAAAGCATCTTTTTCGTCAGTAAACCACCCATCGAATGCGCGATGAACACGACAGGACGAGAGGGTGCGCCAGGATGGCGGCGGTCGCAGCCAATATTAGCAGCGTAGAGGGCTGAAAGCATGACGCTTGCACGCTCCTCTAGAGTTAGCGAAGGCCACGGGCTAGACCAACTCACCATACCAGCTTCATAACCCAGAGTCACTAACCGAGCACGTAAATTATGGCTCTGTAAGTCCTTTGCGAGCAGCACGTCCGGCCAAATCTCATTGTGTCCGCCTGGCTTCTTACTCATATCGGTGCGCCATGTACCAAAAGGATGTCCACGCAGGCCATGAATGAAAACCACATCGATCAGCCGGGCAGCACTTTCGTCGTCTGTGGGTTGCTCCATAGCATCGATGTCGCTTTGAGAGATTATCGGGTGTACACCTTCACAGTACACATCCTTCACCAGGCGACCTGTTTTCACTCCTTCGTTATAGGCGCTAAAATTCTGTACGACACGAAAGTAACTCGAGCGCTGCATTGGGTCATCGACCTCATGCCAGCGACAGATGTTACCGAGAAATTGCTTCCCGGATACCGACTCCTCAAGAAGTTTCGAGATGTCGACGTGGTCGCTGATAACATTATCCCGGGCCGGATCAATGGAAAGCGCGGAGCTTCGCGGGTCGATGTCAAGACAATATGTAGCAACTAGGTTCGCCAACACACGTGCGCACTGTGTATGTTGCGCTATTGTGCTGTCATTAGTTGCAGCTAGCAAGGCTACAAGAGGAACTACACCCTGCTGCACTAGCTCAGCGTGGTGGTGTTCCGCCAAAACAGCTAAAGCTGACGTCCCCGCATCGACAACCGCGAGATTAAACAGAATTTGCTCGTTGCCGGGGGTCAGCTCCTTCGATACGTTGGCGATCTCCTCCACTTGCTTCACTGCAAGGAGTTCGCCACCCGATAGTAAACGAATTTGCTGAAGCATATTTGTGAGCCACGCTTGGAGAATATGCTTTTGCTTGCTGCGGATCACCCTCTCGTCCTCGGACAGTAGCCCCATAATACGTGGCCGACGCTGCTCAGCAAGGTACACAAGACTAGTGATAGCGTTTTTACGCACATGGAGATCCGGGTTGGCGCTCCAAGCAGTCAAAATGTCGATCCACCCAAACTCAGTGCTAGCCTCATACTCATCAGCACCTATGATGGGTAAGTCTGTGAGATCATTACTGCCGTGGAAAAAACGTGACATGGGCATGTCTCGACGAGATTGCAAAAGAGATGCCGTCGAGGATACATCAAACAAGCAATGAAGTGCCATCGCGCCACTTTGAAATCCAGTACAAATGTTGCGAAATGCCCACGATGCATGCCGCTGAAGACTTCTCAATTTTCTTGCCAAATCTTCGTCACTTGTGTTTTCGTTCGTCTGCTTCTTCTCGTGAATCTGACGCGATAGCTTGAAAAGTGCTGCTATCGTCTTCGGAGACTCGCAAACGTAGCGGCGGCTTTGCGGAGATACTGTAAGGGTGCGCATGCATCGTGAGCTGATTAGCTGAAGTTGTAAGCGTGATGTGTGTCTTTCTTGCTTGATTTCTTCATTCTCGCTTAAGGCAAATTGACCAGATTTCCGTCGAATCCAGAATCGGTTCGTAGGCTTCAGCTCGTCTTCAATTTGTTCGGTGCCTGTCCAATAGCGTATCTGCTCCATCCATAACTCGTACGTCTCACGCGTCACTGCAGCTGGGTTTCGCCGAGCGACATGGAGTATACTATCCACCACTGTAGCAGCCTGTAATTGCACGTCCAAGGCACTATCCCGTGGAAGTGCTAGCAGCATGGTGGCAAACCTCGGTCCTAAGACTGCTTCCAGCTGCTGTGCCTGTACAGCATTTGATTTCTCTCGATTGACCGCCTGTACAAGAGCGTTAAGTGCCCACAATCCAACCTTTTTCATGGAGACCGGCATATCTGGAGAGCAAAGTGTCAGCAGAGCAGCACAACTCTCAGCAACATGCGAGGAGTCTGAAGTTGCCAGTTCTGAGCGGCAAACCGCAAAAGCTTGAGACGCAGCCGTGCCTTCTTCCATTTCCTTACAAGCCAAGTCCTTCATCTTTAACAGAGCGTCGCCTAATCGCAGCAGATCATCGCAGCTCACGACATTGTCCTTATATTGGGCAAAGAGACTCACAGTCTGGGCTAACGACGCTAACGACACTCGCAGTTCCGTTTGTCCAATTGCTGTAGCAGCCTCCAGTAGTAAGATAAGACAGCGGATTAGATCTACATTGTAAATGCATGAATAAAATCCCATTAAACAGTGTTAACATCATCATGAAAAAGAATTCAGCACACGTTGTAGCCTTGTCCGATCTGCGGGCTTGCTCCATGCAATATACTCGACTAGCAGAGGCAATGTTCCTTGATCTATGAGAAAGCGCAAAGTATCGTGGCTCTGCATGTCGTCTGAATGACGTAGGATACAGTTCAGTAGACGCTTAAAAAGCTCATCCTCCACGCCACCACGGCTCACGATCTTCCTCCATTGCGTCACCAGCGACGCTGCTTCTTCAAATGTTGCCACAAATTTGCTCTCATGAAGAATTAACACTCCCATGTGTAGAGTGGTGCGTAGTCGCCTTGCATCATTAGGTGACATAGCCATCACCAGGGATGCAGCGCCTATCCCCACTGCTACAGACAGATAGGGCAGCAAACGTGGACGTTTACGGGCATGGAAGCGAGCAGATTTTGAGATGTGAGAGGAAGCAAGTCGCTGACTAGGGAAACGTCTGCCCTGCGACAAAAAGCGCCGAGTCAATTCCATATTTTGCAAGATATGCTAAAGTAATGGACGTTGGGACCGACAAAATAAAAAAACGTCTCAATGTTTAATTTTTCTCAAATTTTTATGAAGGTGACCAAGTACCATTATTTATTTTTATTGGAAGGCAAAAAAAAGTGCAGCAGCAATACAAACGAAATGACATGAAGCAAAATGCTTTAGCAACGCATAATTTCACCACATCAGCTTACCATTACTACACAAATACTACAACTATACACGTCTGCCGTTTAGAAAAGCAGCCTGCTGTCCTTCGTTCGGTCTTGTTTACTTAGTAAAACCTTAAGTGGCTTGTCACCACTTTGACCGTAACCGTCCGACTAGTCGTCGTGATGGAAGCCGGAAGGACATTCACGGCTTTGCTGCAAAGATGTCCAGAATGCACGCTCAAGATGCCTCAACTGGTACAACGCCTGCTGCTTGGCTTTCGAGTCGCACGTGCCGGCGGCAATCCGGTACCAATGGTACTTACGAACGTAACCTACAAACTTTTTGCTGATACGCATCGGGTGACACACCAGCACCTCGGACAGAAACTTGCGTAATGACACATTGCCATGTAGTGGAAGGTAACCGGCCTTGAACGCCTTGATCATTGCTTTGGCGTAATTTTCTTCCTCCACCGACCACCGGCCACTACGAACCATGCCGTGCTGCGAGTAGTCGGACCGCTTAAGCATTCGTTGAGTCGGCTGCTTCGTTGACTTGACGCTTCTGCTGCTTGATATCTGTCGAATGATGTTCGACTGGACAATCGACTCTGCCACAACATGAACATCGGAGGATGGTGATGCATTGGACTCGTAATTCATAATTGACTTGAGACTAAGCGGGTTAAACGACCCGTCGCGGAAACCCGTAGACTCGTGCTCCTGATTAATCGGGCCACGAAGACTCAAAAAATAGCTGGGAGACTTCTTGCTGATCCGCATGGTCTGGCGTTGTCGGGTATTGCCAGCGAGCTTCCGTATCGATGCGCTAAGTGGGAAAACCACCTCTCCTTTCTTTATGTCCCGAATAATTGCAGGGGTATGCTCTTTTACGTTAACAGGCGGCGACCGGTCCTGCTTCGCTTCACTATTGATTTCTGTGTCAGTGACATCTTCACTTCGAGACTGGATCTCGCAAAGGTTTAACATAGCAATTTGGGATGTTTCACCCCCACTTCCGTTTTCACTAAGGCATACGTCTGCCGGAAATTTGCCTGTAGACAATACAACTTCCCAGACCGAGGCACCCGAGTAAATCGGCAGTTCGTGTGCACGTGGTGATTGTAAACTGGCCATTTTGGGACTCTGTGCTTTGGTTGTCGACACGCACGAGAAGGCGTATCGTTCATTCGGCTGGTTGTAAAGCACTTGTGGTGGCAGCTGCTGCTGAGTAGCCAAAGGGTAGATCATGGACTGAAGAGGCATGCGACCAAGCAAGGTATTTGAAGCCTGCACGTCCAGGTCTACGTCCGAGTCGATGCGGGCTCTCTTCGACACTGCCAAATTATCGCTTGAACAGCAAGCCGTGGCATGCATAATAGTGGGAATAGTGTGAGTGTGCTCTCGCTTGTGTGGCCTAGTGTGGCCATAAAGTGGCGGCAGAGTCTCGGCCGCTGATGGACGTACTTGCTCAGCGGCTTCGAGGAGTGGGGCTAAGCCGAACTTCAAATATCATAGTGGTATTACAATATAAGACTTAGAAAAGTTTGCAACCAACACATTTTAGCAAACGGTACATGGATATTTTGCTGTCAAAAATGAAGCTGTGGTCAGCCAACACTTAATTACAAATGACATACCTTTGTCGTTTCTGGCTGAGTGAAGAAAGTGGACGGAGACGACGGTGAGCGCATGGTAGGCTGGTGTGGCAACTGCTCGGTGACGCTTAGCAACTCTTTCGTCTTGAAGAAAACTGGTAGCGTTGAGTAATACACGGCGGCAGAACCTCTCCTATGGGTATTGTCAAAGCTTCGGCCTGTTTTGTATGGTTGACGAGTCGCCTCGATTGGGATCCTTAACTTAGGCAATTCGACAACAGTCTTCATCGACGCGTGCTTATATTGGGACGGTAGTGCGGCCGTTGATGGCAATGAAGACGCCGATAAGGAAGAAGAGAGCATGCTTTGCCAAAAAGCTGCACCTGTTGTTTAGTGCAGCAGATGGTTTGGTATCGTGGAAAGCTAACAAAGGCTTTTTGCTGCGCTTAATCGATAATGGGAGAAATTAATCTTGCTTGAACTAGCGAAACAACTTCAATCTTGAAGTTCAACTCGCTTTTGGCCTGGGAAGACTATGCGTTTTATAGCATAAACAGGGCGCTTGAAACTGAAGAAGAGATCCGATTCACCCAAACAGCAACACAATGCTTGATATTAATCGAAACGTTGCTGTCTGTGGGATGATTTTACATATGCTGATTAAAAGTTCGTTGCTGGTGTGCGGCTATTGCATTTAGATTTATTTAGGTCTCCTTTCACTCTCTCGTCTGATGTGGCCTTTACAATTTAAGTACGTTGAGATTTGGAAAGAAGTCAGCATTTCAAAAAAACAATTTACAAATACAACATTATTGCCAGCTATCACTACGAGGCTCGCATATACATTGGGCAGGTGGCGGCGGCCGAGCAACCGGCTCCGGCTTCATGTATGGCTGATGAAAACATTCCACCGGTGTCTGAGGTGGCGTTGTTAAGCCTCAACTGACTTTCCAAAACAACTGCTGGCAACCCTTCCAATGTGCGTTCTCAACATCAGGCGGCAAGCTCAACGATGGGGACGCCACGATCATCAGGCAAAGTACCTTACACCGTAGTCTAGCAAGGTTGCTGCTTTCTTTAACTTAGATGGCGCGTCATCGCATGCAGTATTTGCCGGCGATCTCTTATTACCTTCAACGGCGTTATTGGAGGTAATGTCGGCGCTGCCTCGCCAACGATGTTCACAACAAGGAAGCCACCGCATCATACTGTTTACGACACGTCCGGCGTCGTTGGCGTCAGCTTCCAGAGACTTACGCCTTTAATGGTCTATCTGCAAACAATGTAATTACAATGAAGCAACTTTGAGTCTACGAGGCTTGGCTGCACAGACCATTATATCGCACACGATTTAATGCTGAAGCTAGTTCCATGAAGTGGCTCTTTTCTCTCTACGTGGTGTACAGCATCCTACTGGCTTCATCTTTTGGAACAGCTCGTCTGCTTTAATTCTGAAGCGACGTCTGATAGGGTGAGTTGTCACCTATCTCTTAGGATTACGTAGCCCTGCGAGTAAACTATGATCACCCAACTACTGTTGTGCCGTTGTATTGACATCCGTGATATTGGATTGTTAATCATAATATAATCGCGACGAGAAAATGTGAATTATATTACTTAAAGCTCGGTAACTTGTCTTATTGCCATTTTCGGTGACGAGAGTTTTTATACACGAACTGGCCACGTGACAAGAGGTTGTATAAAACGCGAGAGAAGTGCGGTGACGCTTAAAAAGCGTTGGCAAGGCTTCGGATACGATATACTACCTTGCCATTGGAATTCACGCACTTTCTAAAAATTATGTCATTGACAGGTACTGCTTGAGTTGCCTCGCCATGAAATGCTGCTTGCTTCTGCGAGTAATTAAATTGCTGCTGACACGTGTATGAAAAGGCAGCTAAAATGTCATTCTTGATGAGTTAATCGAGCATTGGCACACCATGTGTGGGAGCATTGGCACACCATGTGTGGGAGCATTGGCGACAAAGGGGGCATGTTGGACTCGTGCTGAACCAGTCGATCACGCAATCTTCGTGGAAGTGGTGACCGCATGGCAAACCGACTACAGGTCTTGCTTCTTCCGTTGCTGGGTCCTCGTTGAGGCAAATGGAGCAAAAATGCTCGCGAGTATCTTCACCATTAAGAAACCTAAGCTCAGTGAAGTCTTTTAGCGCCAAGACAGCGGACTGCCGCCGGATCTCCGCGTCTTTCTGAGGCTGTGGGATTTCGAGAATCGTCTCAAGCTCTAGGAAAATGGTACACAACTGCGCCCAAGAGGAAGCAAACGCTCCGGCCTGCAATTGACTGTTTGTCTTGTATACTGCCAGGTCTGTGTATACCCCCAGCAGCTTCCGAACGAAGTTTGGCAGCCCGATGGCTCTCTCCTTTAAGACTGCAGGCTTATCGGATTGGAGGCGCTTCTTGGGAAATGACGGCGAAATAGCGCGGCGCATTGCGTTTGAGACGACTGCAAATATCTGCTGTTTGTGAACGGTTATCTTGTTCGCAAATTCCCGCTGAACAGTGTGCTCCCACTTTTCGATTCGCTTGAAAAGCAGTCGTCGGAAGGCTTCTAGCTCAGAGTAGCGCTTTTTTAGCACCCACTGGTAGTCATCGCCATATCTAGAGTCGGAATGTCGATGAATATGCATGTAGTAGACGGTGACCCAAGCGGTGGTGTTATCTTTTGATGTCAAGACGTGACTGATTCTAGTGCGGATCTCCAGATCATTGCCGACTAGGGCTTCTCTCCGACGCGTTTGGAACTTAAGAAGTCGGCGGAAATGCGGCTCGTCCATCAAACCGCTCGAGACAAGAAGCTTGTGCTCGATGGCGAATGTTGTCATTGATATTACAGCTGGAACACGTTGTTTACGTTAGCTTTTTTTTGCGTGGGAATAGAGAAATGAGAGATTTTAGCGCAATTCCCACCACCTAACTGCAACTCAAATAAAACAAATAAAGTCCATTTGCACGAAATGTAGCCACTCTCCAAAATTAAGCAAATCTTAATAGATTTCCTAGTTGGCAAAATAAGGCTAACTGAATCGAAGGAATCAGCGCTTTGCTCTAAACGTTTGCTGCTGTGAATGGACCAAATGTGTGCCGTTGCAATGAAAGTAATGACAGTCGCAATTACAAAACTTTAAGCACTTATGGGAAATAATGCATGCAGCAGAAGGAATGAGTGTGAGGTAAATCGGATAATTCGTGACTGACGCAGGCCGAAGAATATGCAACTTTTTTTTGCGCTGGAAGAAGCAATGACGTACTGTAGTTTGGATGTCGTTAAAGCTTGCTTTAGCTATAATCTTTTAAACAACATGATGACCAACTAGCAAGCCTGTTTCCCGGTTAATTGCACGCTCTGTGGCCGTCTTTGGTGGAACAGACTTGACTGGTCTGTTAGAGCAAAAATGCAGGACAGTGTTTATAAACAAAAGCACAGCTGTAACACCTCAATACTTTGGCTGCATATGGTGTATCAGCAAATTATTCCAGCGTAGAATTCGATTAACTTAGTGATGACACATAGTAACGCGTATAATGCTGAGATAATTTTTTAGCTGTAAAAATGTTGCCGTTTTATTGCTTGTTTTTTATTTTAGCATTCATAGGCTAATTAGTGTGATTGCGTCTGGATTGTCTTTGCCATCCATGGATCAGCATAGAACGCAAATCTTCAGAAAAACTATGGGAGACACAGACAAAAAGTTTGTTCTCGAAACTGTTTAATTGACTTACAATAAACAGTCCATGTCTCCCTTACGTTGTTGACAGCTCATGATTACGCGTAGGTGCTTGTCGTGGTGCAAGGACAGCATGGATGCGTTGTGCCAACATGATCAATTGTAGCGCAATCATGACCTTACTGGTGATGACAGGAAAGCCAGAGAATAGCGCATTTTGGAAATAAAAACGTTTCTCCTCAATGCAATGCAACAGTGGCTGAGTGGAATTGGTTTTAGTTTCTCTTACCAAATTGATAGTGCGTCGAAGATTTCGAATTGCTAAATTGACCGACTTCGCGTCTTCGTGTCTTCTAAATCAAAAATTGCCAAAGTATCGTCAATTTTGTCTGTACTACTGCACAGAGATCATAGAATGCCACAAGCTTGTGCACAGGACAACCTGTCTGCTATACGTGGACCTGCATACATATATGCTGGTTAGAAAACCTCGGCGAAAAGGCACGACGCAAGCATTCGAGACATCGTGAAGCGCTGCGTGTGTCGCAAGGCTTTAACCCGTTTTCAGCCTTTAGGTAAGCGAAATATCTTTATCCTCATCGCGTCACAGCGCTTGATTTTGTTTGGGAGACAAAAGTTCTCGAAGCCGGAATAGTTTGAGAGACAAAAGTTCACGAAGTCGGAATAGTAGACAGCGCCCGCCGTTGTTTAGGTGTTGTCCTGCAATAATGCAAACCTGTCAGAGGCAATGCAGATGCATAAGCCGTACGCGACAGGCTGGCTGAATGTGCATTAATTCGAGAAAGAAATTTGAATCAGTGCCACTTGGTTCCTCACATCGGTTAGTTAAAGCTAAGTGACCGGGGCAAGGATATCAGACTGTTTTGTTAAAGCGGAAATAGAGAGGTGACAATACTTTAAACCGGAGTAAATGTTTGCATGGTGTCTGGTAGATCCTAAGCTTAATTAGCAACCCCTGTTTCTCGGTTGAGTCCAGTGGTTGTACGCTGACGGCTCTCGGCTATTATACGTTGCAGAGTGGTAGTCGTGTATCGTCTGTAGACGTTTTGACGTGCCCGCTCTCGCGCTTACCAGTAGCCCGTAGTTGTCGCATGCTGCTTTTCCAACTTTCTCCATTTGTCAGGTTCGCCTGCTGGAAGCTGCCCGGTTTCTTTGTACTAATTAGCGAGCAATTCATATGCTGCTCAGGATGGCGCCGCCACACGTCAAAGTATGCGGTCGGCTTGTCAGGGCAAGCACGGTTAAGCTGTTCACCGACCACCTTGGATCGCTCTGATGTCGTCGGCTTGCATTGTTGGC
This sequence comes from Peronospora belbahrii, assembly GCA_920618645.1. Lineage (NCBI taxonomy): Eukaryota > Oomycota > Peronosporomycetes > Peronosporales > Peronosporaceae > Peronospora > Peronospora belbahrii. Next base: position 49,277 of record CAKKTJ010000208.1, on the reverse strand, counting down.
TAGGAAGCCTTGAAAAGATCCAAGCTCGTATCGTTGTCTCGTTTAGTGGCAGATAAGATTTTGACAGCATACTTGCGCCCAGGTACAGGTCCAAAAATATATCTTCACCATCTCTTACATTCCACAGCAGCATTGTAGCCTACGACAACTGTTGATGCTTGCCCGTTCTGCATAATAAAGATGAAATTGCCGTAAGGCTACTTAACATGGGATCCAATAATTGACACGAGGCCATGGTCCCACAGTGCTTGTGGTGTCTTTGCAAAGATGCGGACTGCCATGCACTCCTTTAAGCCTCGACTCAGAGCCCTTATAGAGTAATATGCAGTAAATAGTCGGAGCCTTTGCTCCATTTAAACGCTTGTTTCTTGAGTGGCAGCAGTACATGTTTGCTCGCGATGGAATCAGACACGCCCCATGGTAATCCATGTAGCAATGGATGTGCGGTGACACAAAGCCATTTACGTCATGAGCCCTCCGTAGCTTCTGGCATCGGCTGTTGTGTACCGATTTTCGGTATTGGTCGCGAACAGATCCGTCGGTCCAACTGGGATTATGGCCCTCAAAGCCCCTTCATATCCAATGCGCGTAGCGCCTGAGGTCTTCGACCTCCAATTAATCCATGCCATGCCTGGGATGCAGTCATACCTCGTTCGCATCCAGGTCTCAGACCAAATATCGTTCCATGCTGTTAAAGTCCAAGAACTTTACATTTAAGTCCATCGGGACTTTGGGTACCATAACACGCGTACCCGTCGCTAAGCGAGTCATGACTGTGTCACTCTCACGCGCTACAAGCGCTTCAGCATACTGCTGACTACCTTTCACGGTGGCACGGCGCACATAATTGACCGATGCCCCCGCATCGATCAAAATGATCCATGGCTTATCAAAGCCCTTGACCGTCTCTTCGACGACTAGCAAGCCTGGCTTGCATTCTCGCTCCGTTTTTGAGAATTCAGATCTCTTTGCGGCTGGGCCCTGCTTACTTAACCCTCCTAGAGGTTCAACAGAACTCAGTTCTTCCCCAGTAGTACGCCCCCTGGCTCCGCTGTTTCCCCGCGGCAAGCCAGAAGGTTTACCCATAAGGCGTCGATCCTTCGAGGCCAAATATGCCTTTCTTGCAGGGCATTTTGCCATCAAATGGCCCGTGCTCTTGCAAATATAACATCTGCGCACAATTTGCTGCTCTGCAGCACGAAGCTCAGCTTCTTCATCCTCCACTTGACTACAGTCCATGAGTACAGACCCATCAGACGAGTAGTTATAAGTGGTAGGTTTAGCGGCCATGGAGTTGGTCTCGGCATTCCATGCCACTCCAACAGCTTCCTCGAATGAGGACGGGTTTACCCGGAAGACTTCCGTTCTGGCAACGCCACCTTTGAGGCTCTCAATGAAGACCGTGACAGTCACTGTTTCAGGCATAGGGTCTATGACCATGGCAGCAATGAGAGCTCTTTACTCTTTCAACTATGCCGCAAGCTCACGCTTGCCTTGGCGACACGCCAAAAACCTCGACCGGTTACGGTGTGCTTTGTTGGTCGGTGCATACTGCCGGGTCATCTGAATTTTCAGATCGGCCCATGTGGGAAAAGCATATTGCAATGATGCATTGCATGTAAACGCCGATGTGGTGAAGAGTTTCAAGAACTGGTAGGTCAGAGGACCAGTAAGTCAAAGAGAAATTGACTTGCCAAGGAGGAGCGACCGTTGAGTAAGGAAACGGAGTGAATGGGCGCTAAAGGGCACGGGGAACGACTGTTGGATGAGCAAAAGTACGGTTAATGCGTCCAAATTAGCCACCACGTCAAGGCGTCAACCGCGGTTCCTCGAAGTGGGCCCTAGTCCCTTAAAGTCAACTGTGGTCTATCATTTGTATACCTCGGTCTTTGATAAAAGGTTGACCTTGGCCTTTAAGTCGGTGTACCCTCGGCCCCTGTCGATAATGGTCGACCTTACTCCTGCATTAATGGACCTCGGTCCTCAGTCGATTGGTGTTGGCCCTTAGATCGATGAACTCTCGGCCTCTCGGTCCCTAGCTCTCGACCTCTCGGTCCCTAACTCCTGGTCTCTCGGTCCATGACCTCTCGGCCCCTCGGTCGATATACCCAGCCAAGCAGAATAAAGAATCAGGTCTTGGGGGTAAAGACTGAGTAAAAGAGTTAAGAGATAGGACTATACTAAATACTACTCAATTTGCGATCTATATATCACACCTCCGTCGTGCTTCCAAGGTACTTACTAAGTCTACCCACCTGTTCAGGGATGGGATATATTTTGGCCCCCCGCCAAAGACAGTTGTCTGGTAAGACACAAGTGCGAATAGAACCCCAGGACACATTTGGCCTGTGGGTTCGTCTGAGTAGCACCCCCCCCCAACTCACTTCGATATCGGAAGCGGTCTCCCTACCCTAGTGGTCTGGGAGCAAGTAAAGGCCAGGCGGCTAGCACCCCTGAGACATCAAGAAAAAGGCCAGGATTGAGAATCTCCTCTGAAGAGTTTGGTTATAAGTCCACCCTTGGCCTAGTCGACCGAGGGGCCACCTACCCATCTACCGAGTGAAGTATATTCACTCAAAGCACCCTAAGGTCGCCCTCTTGCAAGACCGACGTCGCATCTGCACCAAGTCCTCCGAAGAGTGAAACTCGCCAGCCGACGGGCACACAAGGTGAGAGAAGGTCTATACGCGGCAACGGGGTACCCCCTCCGACAGTTGGCATTCCGGCACAGTGAGTGGCTTGGGGTCTCATTACGCAATTTTAGGAAATCACTCCACCACAATGGTGCGAGTGCCCGGATCTTCGGAAGACGCAGGATATCACCGCGTGTCTAAAGAAGATAAGCAAGTTTAAGCTAAGATTCAGGAAAAAAACCGAAGACTCACTAAAGGGCCAATCACTAGTGACTACACAAGAAAACAACAAATGATCGAAAGACCGACAGGACCTTGGGAGGTGCCCGGTCGTTATGGTCAAAATTGAACTTATTGAAGAAAAACCGAAATACCCTCCCAATTTCCTCGTCGAGGACACCTTGGGTCATGATATCTATCATGCCCAGAGGACAATCAGTCGAAGGTGCAAACCGATAGACTATTGTCCCCAAAGCTAAGAATATACAAAAAAACTACAACAACTACCAAAACTACCAAAACTACGATAGCCATGTCCAAGCCGACCAAGCTCCGGATGAAGACACCAGGTGACACCAAGTTGGTAGGCGACTCGACCTCAGGACCCTTATTCTGGTCGGATGCGGACGTGATCATGACCTGCCATCTACTCAAGCTTGACGCTTTTCTAGAGAGCGACCCTGTCCCCAGAGCCCTCTAGATCCGACTGCTGGGCCAGCTCAGTGGACCTGTGTCGGCCCTTCTCAAGCTGAGGACGGTGACAGACGCAATCACCGCGCTCGTGACCCTTCTTCGCGATGTGGGTATGGTTGAAGGAAGGTTCGAGCCTGAAGACTTGTTTTCCCTGGGGTTACAACAACATCAAGACCGCGTAAGAAATTCTACACAAACGTCTGGGTATACTGGTGGGAATAAACCCAGTACTACTCGACTCACCTCCTGCGACCGCCGCAAAAGCACCGTCTCACGACAGCCAGATGACCCTCCAAGGAATCGAGGTCCACCCCCAAGAGCAATGTTCGACCGAGGACCCATGGTCTATGCGAGGTATATCACAGACCTCCTTGCCTCAGGGTCCTTAAGTCCCTGCAAGGCAAACATCGCGAGGGTCGCCCGTCGCTAGTCACGTGGGCCGAATGCCACTAGGACCGACCGGCATGCCAATGCTGCAGTGCCGAGCGGAGAGCGCGGACGACGAGGAGCGAGCTCACGAAACGGCCACGTGTGTACAGCCAAGGGAAGGTCGGGCTTTTTGATAGGTCGAATTCTCAACCAATCAAAAATAAGCCAAGACTTGTACTGAATTTTTCCTCGTCACGTGACGAAGCTGCCCGGGGAGGAGTGCCTACCGACCCGGTAGGTAATTTACAGGCATACTTCGACGTGGCGATGGCAAAATTCTTACAAGAATGCTAGGTAATGCAAACACACATCGACGGAAATGAGGCCAGAGGTAGACAGAGGCGCGGAGGTCAATGGCCCAGCTGGGTCCAAGTGCAGGTATGCAAGGTGCAAGAGACCAAGGGATGACCGACGTGGATATGGAATCGGTTGGGTCGTGTGAATACGACCCAGATGACATGGACCGCGATGGACCTCTGGCGAGAATGGCCAACGCCACCCTGAGACAGGTGGCCAACATGTGCCCTCGTATCAAGCTCTCAGCGACCTCGGATCTCAAGGAGTTTCATGGTAAAGACCAAGACGAGGACCGATCACGCGGCCCAGAACTGGTATCGTCAACTAGGTCGCTCTGTTCGTGGAAATTGGAAGGATTTGTTACAGATATTCCAGATGCAGTACAGTGATTTGGGGGTGCCAGTAGCCCGCTTTGCAAAGAAATAGTTCGGACGAATTCCCGCTGGACTTCCTGTACCGTCTGAATGTCATTGTACTTCGTGCGAAGATCAAGATCAAGGATGAGCCGCCCAAGATTCAAAAGGAACATGTCGAACACTGCATCGATACCTTGAACGACCCCAAGCTGGCGGACCAGTTGACCGTGTTACGTTTGGCTGATGTGGGAGGTCTAGAGCTTGTGATGAGAGCGCCTTAAGGGACAAAAGCCCCGACGAAGCAAGATGTTGTTCGGGTCGAGCAAGTTTTGCCAGAAAGCACCGATTCCCCCTGATCGACCAAGAGAGCTGACCGCCGCTCTTTTCATACAGTTCGAGCGACCCAGAAGGGATAAAGCTCAAAACCCCTGTTTGGAAACTTCGGACAGTGACGGTAACCTACGGAAGCTTTATTTCATGGCTACGGAAACGGAGAAGGGCCTAGGGTTAAGGACACCGAGGGACCGACCCATCATGAGTTCAACCAGGTCCGACCCTCGACCAAGAACCATGGACCCCGCACGGCGTCGGCAACCCCAAGTGCAAGATGTGCCCATTGTGGGTCCAGTAAGCATGGAGACTTGGGTTGTTGGAAGAGGCTGACCTGCGATTGTTGTGGAAAAGGGCCATCCATCAAACCGTTGTAAAAGCCAGGAAAACAGAATGTTTTGGCTGACGCGTTATCGCGTAGACCTGGCTATAAGCTTGCTCATCTCACTGTTGTGAGTTCGTCAGTCACGCATCGCATCCGTGTGGCGTATGCACGCAATGAGGCATGTGTTGCCATTATGCAGGCGCTGGGTAGCGCAGAGTTTGAAAACTCTAAGGTGAAGCTGTCACCGCGTAATCGAGCGAGATCACATCGATATGCACTAACCGATGGTCTGTTGTACTATAGTATAGGGTCGGATGACCAGCCTCGTGTTGTGGTGCCTCATGATAAGGACCTCAAGTATCAGATTGTTTATGAGGCTTATGATACACCACTCTGTGGTCATTTAGATCGTGAGAAGATCTACAGCTCGGTGGGCACCCATTATTGGTGGCCCAAGCTTAATAAATGGGTTGGTACAAATGTACGCACGTGTGAACGTGTCAAAGGGTGAAACAATCGCCTAGTATGGCTGCGCCTTTGGCGAGTTTGCCTGTACCGTTGGGGTTGTGGCATGTACATTAGTATAGACTTTGTGTTTGGTCTACCGCGTGATGCGGCAGTGAACACTGGGATTGTGGTCTTTGTTTACCGACTGAGCAAGATGGCTCACTTAGCGACAGTGCCGGACTCCATCGACGAGAACGTAGCCGTTAAGCTGTTCATGGATCGTGTGTTTAGACAACACGTTTTGCCTGTGGCAATCTTCTCGGTAAGGATTCCCGCTGTACGGGTACGTTTTGGGCATCAGTCTTTCAAGTAGTGCTGGGCACTCGACTCGACATGTCGGTCGGAATAGTGGCTGCATTCAGCATATTGTAAGCATGCACTATTCGCTACTTCCCATTAGGCTTTTGCACACAAAACGTGGGCGTAGAGTGAGGAGACGTACTCTCACGCACCATGCCAGCCGCGTGCTTCGCACGAAAGAACTCGTCAATGACTTCACATTGTTCTCGCGGCAGCGGCCACTGTCGCGTCACACAATATTTGGTTCCTGAAACCAAGTCAATCTCATGACGTACACCTCTATCCGTAGGTAACCTCGTAGGAGGTTCTCTGTAGACAACACCTCCATATTCCTTCAACAAAGGAAAATAAGGATCCGAAGGGTCCTTCAAGATCTGTGATCCACTACGCGCATTCAGCGCCTTCTTGTTATCCTCAAGAACTGCTTTATCCAAGAGCGATGAGGAGTTCAACTCCTCCTCAGGTCGTATAACGACCACTTCGGCGATGTCGCCTGCCTGTAAGGCAATGCCAAACTCGGCAAAGGACAACTCGTCCAGCTCTAACAGAGCACTTACTGCGGGTAAAGTTGAAAGAGCCACCGGATCTTCAACATCCCCAGTCAAACCATTGAAGAGTGTATATAGCTGTTCGCTATCACCGTCACGCACGATATTATCATCGCTACTCATGACGCTCTCAGCATCCGACGCATCAGCGTCCACAGGTGTACACACCTCAAGGTCAAAGACCACTTCGTTTACTGACTGCACCCGACCCTCCTGGGTCAATGCCTCGTCATGAGGTGCTCGCACCTCGTTGTCCTCAAAGCCAACCGTCATTCTTGACTTTACCTGACCCTCTTGGGCCATTACCTTGTCACTAGGTGCTTGCACCTCGTTATCCTCAGTAACATCTATTAATGACTTTACCCGACCCTCCAGGGTCAGTACCTCGTCGTTAGGTGCATGCACCTCGTTGCCCCCAAAGACAACATCCATTGATGACTTCACCCGGCCCTCCAGGGTCAGTTCCTCGTCACTCATGTCACTTGGACTCATGTCCTGACATCTTGGCTTGCAGCCACCAACACCACTCACGGTGTTTAATGATGTAACATCATTCTCATGACACATGTCATATGTGCCATCTAGTGGGTTCTCAACCCCACTATCGACAGTCATTGGGCCTCGCCCAAGACTATTGTCCTCGACACTTACAGTGTCTACAAAGTCGGATATTCCGACATCCAACATATTGACCGACTCGGTCCAATATCCGCGCCAAAAGCGCTTTTGCTTCCTAGCAGAGGTGGGTTCATGACTCTCCAGAGCCCCACCAGAAGCATTGCGCGTTGCGTCTAAGGTCTTTGACCTCCAATCAATCCATGGCTTATGACGTTCTAGCCATGCCATGCCTAGGATGAGGTCATACCTCGCATCCAGGTCTAAGACCCAACAGCGTTCCATGCTGTTAAAGTCCAAGAACTTTACATGTAAGTCCATCGAGACTTTGGGTACCGTAACACGCGTACCAGTCGCTAAGCGAGTCATGACTGTGTCACTCTCACGCGCTACAAGCGCTTCAGCATACTGCTGACTACCTTTCACGGTGGCACGGCGCACATAATTGCCCGATGCCCCCGCATCGATCAAAATGATCCATGGCTTATCAAAGCCCTTGACCGTCCCTTCGACGACTAGCAAGCCTGGCTTGCATTCTCGTTCCGTTTTTGAGAGTTCAGATCTCTTTGGGGCTGGGCCCTGCTTACTTATACTCTCCTAGAGGTTCAACAGAACTCAGTTCTTCCCCAGTACGGTACGCCCGCGCCTACTGGGCTCCGCCGTTTCCCCGCGGCAAACCAGAAGGTTTACCCATGAGGCGTCGGCCCTTTTGAGGCCAAATATGCCTTTCTTGCAGGGCATTTTGCCATCAAATGGCCCGTGCTCTTGCAGATATAACATCTGCGCACAATTTGCTGCTCCGCAGCACGAAGCTCAGCTTCTTCATCCTCCACTTGACTACAGTCCATGAGTACAGACCCATCAGACGAGTAGTTATAAGTGGCAGGCCTAGCGGCCTTGAAGTTGGTCTCGGCATTCCATGCCACTCCAACAGCTTCCTCGAATGAGGACGGGTTTACCCGGAAGACTTCCGTTCTGGCAACGCCACCTTTGAGGCTCTCAATGAAGACCGTGACAGTCACTGTTTCAGGCATAGGGTCTATGACCATGGCAGCAATGAGAGCTCTCAACTCTTGCAACTATGCCGCAAGCTCACGCTTGCCTTGGCGACACGCCAAAAACCTCGACCGGTTACGGTGTGCTTTGTTGGTCGGTGCATACTGCCGGGTCATCTGAATTTTCAGATCGGCCCATGTGGAAAATGTATCATGCAGCGATGCACCACATGTGAATGCCCACTGTTTGGCTAAACCACCTAACTTGCCCGTGGCAAAGCCCACACGGTACGTTTCATAGATAATGTCGGCTATAAACATAGCCGACTTAACCTGTCGGAACCAAAGCATAAGGTTATCACCTTCTTTGCCGTCGAACTTATCGACTTCCATTCGTATGGGTTTTGGTCTGCGGACCGCTTCTTGCGCCATAGTCACCATGAGCATAGGCGCAGAAGAAGGCATCTGTGCCTTCACATGCTCGACTAGAGCTTTAATATATTCATCAAGCATATGAATACGCTTGTTAACCTCTTCTTCGCCCTGGGCGATGAAATAGTCTACGCCCGTAGGGCCAAGTATGGATAGCAGCTTCTGCAACCCTTCGTGTTGTGCCTGTGACAGGCCGACCGCTGACATCTCATCGATGTCCATTCACACACAGAGAAGTATTTGAAAACTCAGGTGCGGGATTGACTACGAGTGCTACCAGGTGTAGTCGAGCTAATGTAGCTATGCTACTTATGCACTATGATGCAGATGCACTATGTGCAGAAGAAGTAGTCAAACTACTGTAGCAAAGCTACTTATGCACTAGGTGTAGAGGAAGACTAGCTCAGAGAGATTCCACGTCATAGAATGCTTAACCTTTCTTACGCTAGCTCGTAAGCTTATGCCTATCGGTTGTCGCAACCGGGTCTCAGAAAGACTAGTATCAAAGGTACAACTTTCTCAGGAGGCATAGAAAGCTCAAGCAGTGATGCTTATAGCGCATGTTTGAAACTGATTTATATTTATGTCTATCTTCTAACACTGAATATAGAAGCACCTACTCTATACTTAGTGCTAGATCACTATTACTGGCTCTTTAGCCTGTTATTATTATCAAATATGCTACTTTACTAAATAAGTATAGTGACCTGTTGGCTCTCTGCCACGAGGCGGCCCTTCGTACCTTAGGTACGGTTACATCACCTACTTTTGTACCCAAGGTACAGCCACATCACATTGGTGTGGCAGGTGAGTATGTAAAATACACACCTTCGTGTCACCCTCTAGAAATGTGTCAATTTATCAAGTGTTCCCCAAAATAGGGACTACTTTTTGTATGGGAATTGATAATCCAGCTACCTTTGTCATGCGAAAAACCAAACCTACAGTCGAATCGACATATTGAACTCCGCTGGCACTATGTCAGAGATCAAGTAGCAAAATGGACTGGGGACAAATGAAAGGCCAAGACAATAAAATATTCGACCTGATACGAAGCCGCTGACTAGTGCAAAACTAGAGAAGCTAGCACAAGGGTTGGACTGACCAAGGACTCGTTGCCTAAAGTGACGGAGTAACTTTGGTATTGGAAACAGCAACTTAAACTGGCTAAAGACCGGATGGGGAATTGAGAACTAAAAAAGAAGAACGCGGGACACGAAAACGTGGGACAGGAGAACGAAGCAACAGGACGAGAAGCGACAGGACGAGAAGCGACAGGACGAGAAGCGACAGGACGAGAAGTTATAGAAAGAATATAGACTGTTGAGATTTTAGTTCCAAACTACCTAAGAGGTGAACAAGTTGTTTGTGAACTTGTTGTAGTGCTGTATCTAACACTACATTACAGTGCAGCTGAGGTAACAAACGTATAGGTATACTTTCGTTCCCTCAGCTGCACTTTAATATTATATAGATTTCATTCACCAAGAATTTCATGCAACCAAAGAACCTTCGTGCCCAGTGTCCATCGATGCGAGCATATCAACGGTGCAGTATTTCCCCACTTCGAAAAGTTTAGCTATCGATCGATTTATCTGAGCGGTTCCCCTTTTAAAAAGAGTCTAGGCAGCAGGTGGTTTCTCCAAGCGCTTCTCTTTCGGAGAAGTGTAGCTATTGTTCGGAATTTCCGAATGCTTGCTCGTTTCCGGAAGAGGTTGGCTGCAAGTCAATTCCTCCATATCTTTTGTCGGTTCCGAAGAAAGCTGGCTATCGGTCGACTTCAACGAATCCATCCACTTGCGTAGACAATTCTCGAAAATAAATGGTGGCAATACCTCCCCCTGATATCCTGATGGCAGATCGAGATCGAGTAACTGCAAGCACCTTGGCCGATGGACTCTGGTCCTTGGAAACTAGTAATTGTGGCAATCGATTAATCGTTTTTCAATTTTGCCATTCTCCTTCCGGATTCGACTTGATCCTTTCCTTTTGACGCACGGTTGTACTAGCCAATTGGTCGGCACTCTGATTCCAATCACGTTTATATGTACGATAGAGTGAGTAGTCTCCATGGATAGGTCGACCCAATCTCCCTACAAGTAGGCCTTCAAATCTCGCATCCCGTCTTCTTGCTCTTGTGCCTCCCTGATTCGATCTACCCGCAGTCGTTGTATCACACCCACTTGCAGAATTTCCCCTGATATCCTGATGGAAGATCGAGATCGAGTAACTGCAAGCACCTTGGCCGATGAACTCTGGTCCTTGGAAACTAGTAATTGTGGCAATCGATTAATCGTTTTTCAATTTTGCCATTCTCCTTCCGGATTCGACTTGATCCTTTCCTTTTGACGCACGGTTGTACTAGCCAATTGGTCGGCACTCTGATTCCAATCACGTTTATATGTACGATAGAGTGAGTAGTCTCCATGGATAGGTCGACCCAATCTCCCTACAAGTAGGCCTTCAAATCTCGCATCCCGTCTTCTTGCTCTTGTGCCTCCCTGATTCGATCTACCCGCAGTCGTTGTATCACACCCACTTGCAGAATTTCCCCTGATATCCTGATGGAAGATCGAGATCGAGTAACTGCAAGCACCTTGGCCGATGAACTCTGGTCCTTGGAAACTAGTAATTGTGGCAATCGATTAATCGTTTTTCAATTTTGCCATTCTCCTTCCGGATTCGACTTGATCCTTTCCTTTTGACGCACGGTTGTACTAGCCAATTGGTCGGCACTCTGATTCCAATCACGTTTATATGTACGATAGAGTGAGTAGTCTCCATGGATAGGTCGACCCAATCTCCCTACAAGTAGGCCTTCAAATCTCGCATCCCGTCTTCTTGCTCTTGTGCCTCCCTGATTCGATCTACCCGCAGTCGTTGTATCACACCCACTTGCAGAATTTCCCCTGATATCCTGATGGAAGATCGAGATCGAGTAACTGCAAGCACCTTGGCCGATGAACTCTGGTCCTTGGAAACTAGTAATTGTGGCAATCGATTAATCGTTTTTCAATTTTGCCATTCTCCTTCCGGATTCGACTTGATCCTTTCCTTTTGACGCACGGTTGTACTAGCCAATTGGTCGGCACTCTGATTCCAATCACGTTTATATGTACGATAGAGTGAGTAGTCTCCATGGATAGGTCGACCCAATCTCCCTACAAGTAGGCCTTCAAATCTCGCATCCCGTCTTCTTGCTCTTGTGCCTCCCTGATTCGATCTACCCGCAGTCGTTGTATCACACCCACTTGCAGAATTTCCCCTGATATCCTGATGGAAGATCGAGATCGAGTAACTGCAAGCACCTTGGCCGATGAACTCTGGTCCTTGGAAACTAGTAATTGTGGCAATCGATTAATCGTTTTTCAATTTTGCCATTCTCCTTCCGGATTCGACTTGATCCGTTTCCTTTTGACGCACGGTTGTACTAGCCAATTGGTCGGCACTCTGATTCCAATCACGTTTATATGTACGATAGAGTGAGTAGTCTCCATGGATAGGTCGACCCAATCTCCCTACAAGTAGGCCTTCAAATCTCGCATCCCGTCTTCTTGCTCTTGTGCCTCCCTGATTCGATCTACCCGCAGTCGTTGTATCACACCCACTTGCAGAATTTCCCCTGATATCCTGATGGAAGATCGAGATCGAGTAACTGCAAGCACCTTGGCCGATGAACTCTGGTCCTTGGAAACTAGTAATTGTGGCAATCGATTAATCGTTTTTCAATTTTGCCATTCTCCTTCCGGATTCGACTTGATCCTTTCCTTTTGACGCACGGTTGTACTAGCCAATTGGTCGGCACTCTGATTCCAATCACGTTTATATGTACGATAGAGTGAGTAGTCTCCATGGATAGGTCGACCCAATCTCCCTACAAGTAGGCCTTCAAATCTCGCATCCCGTCTTCTTGCTCTTGTGCCTCCCTGATTCGATCTACCCGCAGTCGTTGTATCACACTCACTTGCAGAATTTCCCCTGATATCCTGATGGAAGATCGAGATCGAGTAACTGCAAGCACCTTGGCCGATGAACTCTGGTCCTTGGAAACTAGTAATTGTGGCAATCGATTAATCGTTTTTCAATTTTGCCATTCTCCTTCCGGATTCGACTTGATCCTTTCCTTTTGACGCACGGTTGTACTAGCCAATTGGTCGGCACTCTGATTCCAATCACGTTTATATGTACGATAGAGTGAGTAGTCTCCATGGATAGGTCGACCCAATCTCCCTACAAGTAGGCCTTCAAATCTCGCATCCCGTCTTCTTGCTCTTGTGCCTCCCTGATTCGATCTACCCGCAGTCGTTGTATCACACCCACTTGCAGAATTTCCCCTGATATCCTGATGGAAGATCGAGATCGAGTAACTGCAAGCACCTTGGCCGATGAACTCTGGTCCTTGGAAACTAGTAATTGTGGCAATCGATTAATCGTTTTTCAATTTTGCCATTCTCCTTCCGGATTCGACTTGATCCTTTCCTTTTGACGCACGGTTGTACTAGCCAATTGGTCGGCACTCTGATTCCAATCACGTTTATATGTACGATAGAGTGAGTAGTCTCCATGGATAGGTCGACCCAATCTCCCTACAAGTAGGCCTTCAAATCTCGCATCCCGTCTTCTTGCTCTTGTGCCTCCCTGATTCGATCTACCCGCAGTCGTTGTATCACACCCACTTGCAGAATTTCCCCTGATATCCTGATGGAAGATCGAGATCGAGTAACTGCAAGCACCTTGGCCGATGAACTCTGGTCCTTGGAAACTAGTAATTGTGGCAATCGATTAATCGTTTTTCAATTTTGCCATTCTCCTTCCGGATTCGACTTGATCCTTTCCTTTTGACGCACGGTTGTACTAGCCAATTGGTCGGCACTCTGATTCCAATCACGTTTATATGTACGATAGAGTGAGTAGTCTCCATGGATAGGTCGACCCAATCTCCCTACAAGTAGGCCTTCAAATCTCGCATCCCGTCTTCTTGCTCTTGTGCCTCCCTGATTCGATCTACCCGCAGTCGTTGTATCACACCCACTTGCAGAATTTCCCCTGATATCCTGATGGAAGATCGAGATCGAGTAACTGCAAGCACCTTGGCCGATGAACTCTGGTCCTTGGAAACTAGTAATTGTGGCAATCGATTAATCGTTTTTCAATTTTGCCATTCTCCTTCCGGATTCGACTTGATCCTTTCCTTTTGACGCACGGTTGTACTAGCCAATTGGTCGGCACTCTGATTCCAATCACGTTTATATGTACGATAGAGTGAGTAGTCTCCATGGATAGGTCGACCCAATCTCCCTACAAGTAGGCCTTCAAATCTCGCATCCCGTCTTCTTGCTCTTGTGCCTCCCTGATTCGATCTACCCGCAGTCGTTGTATCACACCCACTTGCAGAATTTCCCCTGATATCCTGATGGAAGATCGAGATCGAGTAACTGCAAGCACCTTGGCCGATGAACTCTGGTCCTTGGAAACTAGTAATTGTGGCAATCGATTAATCGTTTTTCAATTTTGCCATTCTCCTTCCGGATTCGACTTGATCCTTTCCTTTTGACGCACGGTTGTACTAGCCAATTGGTCGGCACTCTGATTCCAATCACGTTTATATGTACGATAGAGTGAGTAGTCTCCATGGATAGGTCGACCCAATCTCCCTACAAGTAGGCCTTCAAATCTCGCATCCCGTCTTCTTGCTCTTGTGCCTCCCTGATTCGATCTACCCGCAGTCGTTGTATCACACCCACTTGCAGAATTTCCCCTGATATCCTGATGGAAGATCGAGATCGAGTAACTGCAAGCACCTTGGCCGATGAACTCTGGTCCTTGGAAACTAGTAATTGTGGCAATCGATTAATCGTTTTTCAATTTTGCCATTCTCCTTCCGGATTCGACTTGATCCTTTCCTTTTGACGCACGGTTGTACTAGCCAATTGGTCGGCACTCTGATTCCAATCACGTTTATATGTACGATAGAGTGAGTAGTCTCCATGGATAGGTCGACCCAATCTCCCTACAAGTAGGCCTTCAAATCTCGCATCCCGTCTTCTTGCTCTTGTGCCTCCCTGATTCGATCTACCCGCAGTCGTTGTATCACACCCACTTGCAGAATTTCCCCTGATATCCTGATGGAAGATCGAGATCGAGTAACTGCAAGCACCTTGGCCGATGAACTCTGGTCCTTGGAAACTAGTAATTGTGGCAATCGATTAATCGTTTTTCAATTTTGCCATTCTCCTTCCGGATTCGACTTGATCCTTTCCTTTTGACGCACGGTTGTACTAGCCAATTGGTCGGCACTCTGATTCCAATCACGTTTATATGTACGATAGAGTGAGTAGTCTCCATGGATAGGTCGACCCAATCTCCCTACAAGTAGGCCTTCAAATCTCGCATCCCGTCTTCTTGCTCTTGTGCCTCCCTGATTCGATCTACCCGCAGTCGTTGTATCACACCCACTTGCAGAATTTCCCCTGATATCCTGATGGAAGATCGAGATCGAGTAACTGCAAGCACCTTGGCCGATGAACTCTGGTCCTTGGAAACTAGTAATTGTGGCAATCGATTAATCGTTTTTCAATTTTGCCATTCTCCTTCCGGATTCGACTTGATCCTTTCCTTTTGACGCACGGTTGTACTAGCCAATTGGTCGGCACTCTGATTCCAATCACGTTTATATGTACGATAGAGTGAGTAGTCTCCATGGATAGGTCGACCCAATCTCCCTACAAGTAGGCCTTCAAATCTCGCATCCCGTCTTCTTGCTCTTGTGCCTCCCTGATTCGATCTACCCGCAGTCGTTGTATCACACCCACTTGCAGAATTTCCCCTGATATCCTGATGGAAGATCGAGATCGAGTAACTGCAAGCACCTTGGCCGATGAACTCTGGTCCTTGGAAACTAGTAATTGTGGCAATCGATTAATCGTTTTTCAATTTTGCCATTCTCCTTCCGGATTCGACTTGATCCTTTCCTTTTGACGCACGGTTGTACTAGCCAATTGGTCGGCACTCTGATTCCAATCACGTTTATATGTACGATAGAGTGAGTAGTCTCCATGGATAGGTCGACCCAATCTCCCTACAAGTAGGCCTTCAAATCTCGCATCCCGTCTTCTTGCTCTTGTGCCTCCCTGATTCGATCTACCCGCAGTCGTTGTATCACACCCACTTGCAGAATTTCCCCTGATATCCTGATGGAAGATCGAGATCGAGTAACTGCAAGCACCTTGGCCGATGAACTCTGGTCCTTGGAAACTAGTAATTGTGGCAATCGATTAATCGTTTTTCAATTTTGCCATTCTCCTTCCGGATTCGACTTGATCCTTTCCTTTTGACGCACGGTTGTACTAGCCAATTGGTCGGCACTCTGATTCCAATCACGTTTATATGTACGATAGAGTGAGTAGTCTCCATGGATAGGTCGACCCAATCTCCCTACAAGTAGGCCTTCAAATCTCGCATCCCGTCTTCTTGCTCTTGTGCCTCCCTGATTCGATCTACCCGCAGTCGTTGTATCACACCCACTTGCAGAATTTCCCCTGATATCCTGATGGAAGATCGAGATCGAGTAACTGCAAGCACCTTGGCCGATGAACTCTGGTCCTTGGAAACTAGTAATTGTGGCAATCGATTAATCGTTTTTCAATTTTGCCATTCTCCTTCCGGATTCGACTTGATCCTTTCCTTTTGACGCACGGTTGTACTAGCCAATTGGTCGGCACTCTGATTCCAATCACGTTTATATGTACGATAGAGTGAGTAGTCTCCATGGATAGGTCGACCCAATCTCCCTACAAGTAGGCCTTCAAATCTCGCATCCCGTCTTCTTGCTCTTGTGCCTCCCTGAT
This sequence comes from Peronospora belbahrii, assembly GCA_920618645.1. NCBI lineage: Eukaryota > Oomycota > Peronosporomycetes > Peronosporales > Peronosporaceae > Peronospora > Peronospora belbahrii. The sequence goes on along the minus strand of CAKKTJ010000208.1, from coordinate 32,970 downwards.
TCGATCTACCCGCAGTCGTTGTATCACACCCACTTGCAGAATTTCCCCTGATATCCTGATGGAAGATCGAGATCGAGTAACTGCAAGCACCTTGGCCGATGAACTCTGGTCCTTGGAAACTAGTAATTGTGGCAATCGATTAATCGTTTTTCAATTTTGCCATTCTCCTTCCGGATTCGACTTGATCCTTTCCTTTTGACGCACGGTTGTACTAGCCAATTGGTCGGCACTCTGATTCCAATCACGTTTATATGTACGATAGAGTGAGTAGTCTCCATGGATAGGTCGACCCAATCTCCCTACAAGTAGGCCTTCAAATCTCGCATCCCGTCTTCTTGCTCTTGTGCCTCCCTGATTCGATCTACCCGCAGTCGTTGTATCACACCCACTTGCAGAATTTCCCCTGATATCCTGATGGAAGATCGAGATCGAGTAACTGCAAGCACCTTGGCCGATGAACTCTGGTCCTTGGAAACTAGTAATTGTGGCAATCGATTAATCGTTTTTCAATTTTGCCATTCTCCTTCCGGATTCGACTTGATCCTTTCCTTTTGACGCACGGTTGTACTAGCCAATTGGTCGGCACTCTGATTCCAATCACGTTTATATGTACGATAGAGTGAGTAGTCTCCATGGATAGATCGACCCAATCTCCCTACAAGTAGGCCTTCAAATCTCGCATCCCGTCTTCTTGCTCTTGTGCCTCCCTGATTCGATCTACCCGCAGTCGTTGTATCACACCCACTTGCAGAATTTCCCCTGATATCCTGATGGAAGATCGAGATCGAGTAACTGCAAGCACCTTGGCCGATGAACTCTGGTCCTTGGAAACTAGTAATTGTGGCAATCGATTAATCGTTTTTCAATTTTGCCATTCTCCTTCCGGATTCGACTTGATCCTTTCCTTTTGACGCACGGTTGTACTAGCCAATTGGTCGGCACTCTGATTCCAATCACGTTTATATGTACGATAGAGTGAGTAGTCTCCATGGATAGGTCGACCCAATCTCCCTACAAGTAGGCCTTCAAATCTCGCATCCCGTCTTCTTGCTCTTGTGCCTCCCTGATTCGATCTACCCGCAGTCGTTGTATCACACCCACTTGCAGAATTTCCCCTGATATCCTGATGGAAGATCGAGATCGAGTAACTGCAAGCACCTTGGCCGATGAACTCTGGTCCTTGGAAACTAGTAATTGTGGCAATCGATTAATCGTTTTTCAATTTTGCCATTCTCCTTCCGGATTCGACTTGATCCTTTCCTTTTGACGCACGGTTGTACTAGCCAATTGGTCGGCACTCTGATTCCAATCACGTTTATATGTACGATAGAGTGAGTAGTCTCCATGGATAGGTCGACCCAATCTCCCTACAAGTAGGCCTTCAAATCTCGCATCCCGTCTTCTTGCTCTTGTGCCTCCCTGATTCGATCTACCCGCAGTCGTTGTATCACACCCACTTGCAGAATTTCCCCTGATATCCTGATGGAAGATCGAGATCGAGTAACTGCAAGCACCTTGGCCGATGAACTCTGGTCCTTGGAAACTAGTAATTGTGGCAATCGATTAATCGTTTTTCAATTTTGCCATTCTCCTTCCGGATTCGACTTGATCCTTTCCTTTTGACGCACGGTTGTACTAGCCAATTGGTCGGCACTCTGATTCCAATCACGTTTATATGTACGATAGAGTGAGTAGTCTCCATGGATAGGTCGACCCAATCTCCCTACAAGTAGGCCTTCAAATCTCGCATCCCGTCTTCTTGCTCTTGTGCCTCCCTGATTCGATCTACCCGCAGTCGTTGTATCACACCCACTTGCAGAATTTCCCCTGATATCCTGATGGAAGATCGAGATCGAGTAACTGCAAGCACCTTGGCCGATGAACTCTGGTCCTTGGAAACTAGTAATTGTGGCAATCGATTAATCGTTTTTCAATTTTGCCATTCTCCTTCCGGATTCGACTTGATCCTTTCCTTTTGACGCACGGTTGTACTAGCCAATTGGTCGGCACTCTGATTCCAATCACGTTTATATGTACGATAGAGTGAGTAGTCTCCATGGATAGATCGACCCAATCTCCCTACAAGTAGGCCTTCAAATCTCGCATCCCGTCTTCTTGCTCTTGTGCCTCCCTGATTCGATCTACCCGCAGTCGTTGTATCACACCCACTTGCAGAATTTCCCCTGATATCCTGATGGAAGATCGAGATCGAGTAACTGCAAGCACCTTGGCCGATGAACTCTGGTCCTTGGAAACTAGTAATTGTGGCAATCGATTAATCGTTTTTCAATTTTGCCATTCTCCTTCCGGATTCGACTTGATCCTTTCCTTTTGACGCACGGTTGTACTAGCCAATTGGTCGGCACTCTGATTCCAATCACGTTTATATGTACGATAGAGTGAGTAGTCTCCATGGATAGATCGACCCAATCTCCCTACAAGTAGGCCTTCAAATCTCGCATCCCGTCTTCTTGCTCTTGTGCCTCCCTGATTCGATCTACCCGCAGTCGTTGTATCACACCCACTTGCAGAATTTCCCCTGATATCCTGATGGAAGATCGAGATCGAGTAACTGCAAGCACCTTGGCCGATGAACTCTGGTCCTTGGAAACTAGTAATTGTGGCAATCGATTAATCGTTTTTCAATTTTGCCATTCTCCTTCCGGATTCGACTTGATCCTTTCCTTTTGACGCACGGTTGTACTAGCCAATTGGTCGGCACTCTGATTCCAATCACGTTTATATGTACGATAGAGTGAGTAGTCTCCATGGATAGGTCGACCCAATCTCCCTACAAGTAGGCCTTCAAATCTCGCATCCCGTCTTCTTGCTCTTGTGCCTCCCTGATTCGATCTACCCGCAGTCGTTGTATCACACCCACTTGCAGAATTTCCCCTGATATCCTGATGGAAGATCGAGATCGAGTAACTGCAAGCACCTTGGCCGATGAACTCTGGTCCTTGGAAACTAGTAATTGTGGCAATCGATTAATCGTTTTTCAATTTTGCCATTCTCCTTCCGGATTCGACTTGATCCTTTCCTTTTGACGCACGGTTGTACTAGCCAATTGGTCGGCACTCTGATTCCAATCACGTTTATATGTACGATAGAGTGAGTAGTCTCCATGGATAGATCGACCCAATCTCCCTACAAGTAGGCCTTCAAATCTCGCATCCCGTCTTCTTGCTCTTGTGCCTCCCTGATTCGATCTACCCGCAGTCGTTGTATCACACCCACTTGCAGAATTTCCCCTGATATCCTGATGGAAGATCGAGATCGAGTAACTGCAAGCACCTTGGCCGATGAACTCTGGTCCTTGGAAACTAGTAATTGTGGCAATCGATTAATCGTTTTTCAATTTTGCCATTCTCCTTCCGGATTCGACTTGATCCTTTCCTTTTGACGCACGGTTGTACTAGCCAATTGGTCGGCACTCTGATTCCAATCACGTTTATATGTACGATAGAGTGAGTAGTCTCCATGGATAGATCGACCCAATCTCCCTACAAGTAGGCCTTCAAATCTCGCATCCCGTCTTCTTGCTCTTGTGCCTCCCTGATTCGATCTACCCGCAGTCGTTGTATCACACCCACTTGCAGAATTTCCCCTGATATCCTGATGGAAGATCGAGATCGAGTAACTGCAAGCACCTTGGCCGATGAACTCTGGTCCTTGGAAACTAGTAATTGTGGCAATCGATTAATCGTTTTTCAATTTTGCCATTCTCCTTCCGGATTCGACTTGATCCTTTCCTTTTGACGCACGGTTGTACTAGCCAATTGGTCGGCACTCTGATTCCAATCACGTTTATATGTACGATAGAGTGAGTAGTCTCCATGGATAGATCGACCCAATCTCCCTACAAGTAGGCCTTCAAATCTCGCATCCCGTCTTCTTGCTCTTGTGCCTCCCTGATTCGATCTACCCGCAGTCGTTGTATCACACCCACTTGCAGAATTTCCCCTGATATCCTGATGGAAGATCGAGATCGAGTAACTGCAAGCACCTTGGCCGATGAACTCTGGTCCTTGGAAACTAGTAATTGTGGCAATCGATTAATCGTTTTTCAATTTTGCCATTCTCCTTCCGGATTCGACTTGATCCTTTCCTTTTGACGCACGGTTGTACTAGCCAATTGGTCGGCACTCTGATTCCAATCACGTTTATATGTACGATAGAGTGAGTAGTCTCCATGGATAGATCGACCCAATCTCCCTACAAGTAGGCCTTCAAATCTCGCATCCCGTCTTCTTGCTCTTGTGCCTCCCTGATTCGATCTACCCGCAGTCGTTGTATCACACCCACTTGCAGAATTTCCCCTGATATCCTGATGGAAGATCGAGATCGAGTAACTGCAAGCACCTTGGCCGATGAACTCTGGTCCTTGGAAACTAGTAATTGTGGCAATCGATTAATCGTTTTTCAATTTTGCCATTCTCCTTCCGGATTCGACTTGATCCTTTCCTTTTGACGCACGGTTGTACTAGCCAATTGGTCGGCACTCTGATTCCAATCACGTTTATATGTACGATAGAGTGAGTAGTCTCCATGGATAGGTCGACCCAATCTCCCTACAAGTAGGCCTTCAAATCTCGCATCCCGTCTTCTTGCTCTTGTGCCTCCCTGATTCGATCTACCCGCAGTCGTTGTATCACACCCACTTGCAGAATTTCCCCTGATATCCTGATGGAAGATCGAGATCGAGTAACTGCAAGCACCTTGGCCGATGAACTCTGGTCCTTGGAAACTAGTAATTGTGGCAATCGATTAATCGTTTTTCAATTTTGCCATTCTCCTTCCGGATTCGACTTGATCCTTTCCTTTTGACGCACGGTTGTACTAGCCAATTGGTCGGCACTCTGATTCCAATCACGTTTATATGTACGATAGAGTGAGTAGTCTCCATGGATAGATCGACCCAATCTCCCTACAAGTAGGCCTTCAAATCTCGCATCCCGTCTTCTTGCTCTTGTGCCTCCCTGATTCGATCTACCCGCAGTCGTTGTATCACACCCACTTGCAGAATTTCCCCTGATATCCTGATGGAAGATCGAGATCGAGTAACTGCAAGCACCTTGGCCGATGAACTCTGGTCCTTGGAAACTAGTAATTGTGGCAATCGATTAATCGTTTTTCAATTTTGCCATTCTCCTTCCGGATTCGACTTGATCCTTTCCTTTTGACGCACGGTTGTACTAGCCAATTGGTCGGCACTCTGATTCCAATCACGTTTATATGTACGATAGAGTGAGTAGTCTCCATGGATAGGTCGACCCAATCTCCCTACAAGTAGGCCTTCAAATCTCGCATCCCGTCTTCTTGCTCTTGTGCCTCCCTGATTCGATCTACCCGCAGTCGTTGTATCACACCCACTTGCAGAATTTCCCCTGATATCCTGATGGAAGATCGAGATCGAGTAACTGCAAGCACCTTGGCCGATGAACTCTGGTCCTTGGAAACTAGTAATTGTGGCAATCGATTAATCGTTTTTCAATTTTGCCATTCTCCTTCCGGATTCGACTTGATCCTTTCCTTTTGACGCACGGTTGTACTAGCCAATTGGTCGGCACTCTGATTCCAATCACGTTTATATGTACGATAGAGTGAGTAGTCTCCATGGATAGATCGACCCAATCTCCCTACAAGTAGGCCTTCAAATCTCGCATCCCGTCTTCTTGCTCTTGTGCCTCCCTGATTCGATCTACCCGCAGTCGTTGTATCACACCCACTTGCAGAATTTCCCCTGATATCCTGATGGAAGATCGAGATCGAGTAACTGCAAGCACCTTGGCCGATGAACTCTGGTCCTTGGAAACTAGTAATTGTGGCAATCGATTAATCGTTTTTCAATTTTGCCATTCTCCTTCCGGATTCGACTTGATCCTTTCCTTTTGACGCACGGTTGTACTAGCCAATTGGTCGGCACTCTGATTCCAATCACGTTTATATGTACGATAGAGTGAGTAGTCTCCATGGATAGATCGACCCAATCTCCCTACAAGTAGGCCTTCAAATCTCGCATCCCGTCTTCTTGCTCTTGTGCCTCCCTGATTCGATCTACCCGCAGTCGTTGTATCACACCCACTTGCAGAATTTCCCCTGATATCCTGATGGAAGATCGAGATCGAGTAACTGCAAGCACCTTGGCCGATGAACTCTGGTCCTTGGAAACTAGTAATTGTGGCAATCGATTAATCGTTTTTCAATTTTGCCATTCTCCTTCCGGATTCGACTTGATCCTTTCCTTTTGACGCACGGTTGTACTAGCCGATTGGTCGGCACTCTGATTCCAATCACGTTTATATGTACGATAGAGTGAGTAGTCTCCATGGATAGGTCGACCCAATCTCCCTACAAGTAGGCCTTCAAATCTCGCATCCCGTCTTCTTGCTCTTGTGCCTCCCTGATTCGATCTACCCGCAGTCGTTGTATCACACCCACTTGCAGAATTTCCCCTGATATCCTGATGGAAGATCGAGATCGAGTAACTGCAAGCACCTTGGCCGATGAACTCTGGTCCTTGGAAACTAGTAATTGTGGCAATCGATTAATCGTTTTTCAATTTTGCCATTCTCCTTCCGGATTCGACTTGATCCTTTCCTTTTGACGCACGGTTGTACTAGCCAATTGGTCGGCACTCTGATTCCAATCACGTTTATATGTACGATAGAGTGAGTAGTCTCCATGGATAGATCGACCCAATCTCCCTACAAGTAGGCCTTCAAATCTCGCATCCCGTCTTCTTGCTCTTGTGCCTCCCTGATTCGATCTACCCGCAGTCGTTGTATCACACCCACTTGCAGAATTTCCCCTGATATCCTGATGGAAGATCGAGATCGAGTAACTGCAAGCACCTTGGCCGATGAACTCTGGTCCTTGGAAACTAGTAATTGTGGCAATCGATTAATCGTTTTTCAATTTTGCCATTCTCCTTCCGGATTCGACTTGATCCTTTCCTTTTGACGCACGGTTGTACTAGCCAATTGGTCGGCACTCTGATTCCAATCACGTTTATATGTACGATAGAGTGAGTAGTCTCCATGGATAGGTCGACCCAATCTCCCTACAAGTAGGCCTTCAAATCTCGCATCCCGTCTTCTTGCTCTTGTGCCTCCCTGATTCGATCTACCCGCAGTCGTTGTATCACACCCACTTGCAGAATTTCCCCTGATATCCTGATGGAAGATCGAGATCGAGTAACTGCAAGCACCTTGGCCGATGAACTCTGGTCCTTGGAAACTAGTAATTGTGGCAATCGATTAATCGTTTTTCAATTTTGCCATTCTCCTTCCGGATTCGACTTGATCCTTTCCTTTTGACGCACGGTTGTACTAGCCAATTGGTCGGCACTCTGATTCCAATCACGTTTATATGTACGATAGAGTGAGTAGTCTCCATGTATAGGATCGACCCAATATCCCTACAAGTAGGCCTTCAAATCTCGCATCCCGTCTTCTTGCTCTTGTGCCTCCCTGATTCGATCTACCCGCAGTCGTTGTATCACACTCACTTGCAGAATTTCCCCTGATATCCTGATGGAAGATCGAGATCGAGTAACTGCAAGCACCTTGGCCGATGAACTCTGGTCCTTGGAAACTAGTAATTGTGGCAATCGATTAATCGTTTTTCAATTTTGCCATTCTCCTTCCGGATTCGACTTGATCCTTTCCTTTTGACGCACGGTTGTACTAGCCAATTGGTCGGCACTCTGATTCCAATCACGTTTATATGTACGATAGAGTGAGTAGTCTCCATGGATAGATCGACCCAATCTCCCTACAAGTAGGCCTTCAAATCTCGCATCCCGTCTTCTTGCTCTTGTGCCTCCCTGATTCGATCTACCCGCAGTCGTTGTATCACACCCACTTGCAGAATTTCCCCTGATATCCTGATGGAAGATCGAGATCGAGTAACTGCAAGCACCTTGGCCGATGAACTCTGGTCCTTGGAAACTAGTAATTGTGGCAATCGATTAATCGTTTTTCAATTTTGCCATTCTCCTTCCGGATTCGACTTGATCCTTTCCTTTTGACGCACGGTTGTACTAGCCAATTGGTCGGCACTCTGATTCCAATCACGTTTATATGTACGATAGAGTGAGTAGTCTCCATGGATAGGTCGACCCAATCTCCCTACAAGTAGGCCTTCAAATCTCGCATCCCGTCTTCTTGCTCTTGTGCCTCCCTGATTCGATCTACCCGCAGTCGTTGTATCACACCCACTTGCAGAATTTCCCCTGATATCCTGATGGAAGATCGAGATCGAGTAACTGCAAGCACCTTGGCCGATGAACTCTGGTCCTTGGAAACTAGTAATTGTGGCAATCGATTAATCGTTTTTCAATTTTGCCATTCTCCTTCCGGATTCGACTTGATCCTTTCCTTTTGACGCACGGTTGTACTAGCCAATTGGTCGGCACTCTGATTCCAATCACGTTTATATGTACGATAGAGTGAGTAGTCTCCATGGATAGATCGACCCAATCTCCCTACAAGTAGGCCTTCAAATCTCGCATCCCGTCTTCTTGCTCTTGTGCCTCCCTGATTCGATCTACCCGCAGTCGTTGTATCACACCCACTTGCAGAATTTCCCCTGATATCCTGATGGAAGATCGAGATCGAGTAACTGCAAGCACCTTGGCCGATGAACTCTGGTCCTTGGAAACTAGTAATTGTGGCAATCGATTAATCGTTTTTCAATTTTGCCATTCTCCTTCCGGATTCGACTTGATCCTTTCCTTTTGACGCACGGTTGTACTAGCCAATTGGTCGGCACTCTGATTCCAATCACGTTTATATGTACGATAGAGTGAGTAGTCTCCATGGATAGGTCGACCCAATCTCCCTACAAGTAGGCCTTCAAATCTCGCATCCCGTCTTCTTGCTCTTGTGCCTCCCTGATTCGATCTACCCGCAGTCGTTGTATCACACCCACTTGCAGAATTTCCCCTGATATCCTGATGGAAGATCGAGATCGAGTAACTGCAAGCACCTTGGCCGATGAACTCTGGTCCTTGGAAACTAGTAATTGTGGCAATCGATTAATCGTTTTTCAATTTTGCCATTCTCCTTCCGGATTCGACTTGATCCTTTCCTTTTGACGCACGGTTGTACTAGCCAATTGGTCGGCACTCTGATTCCAATCACGTTTATATGTACGATAGAGTGAGTAGTCTCCATGGATAGATCGACCCAATCTCCCTACAAGTAGGCCTTCAAATCTCGCATCCCGTCTTCTTGCTCTTGTGCCTCCCTGATTCGATCTACCCGCAGTCGTTGTATCACACCCACTTGCAGAATTTCCCCTGATATCCTGATGGAAGATCGAGATCGAGTAACTGCAAGCACCTTGGCCGATGAACTCTGGTCCTTGGAAACTAGTAATTGTGGCAATCGATTAATCGTTTTTCAATTTTGCCATTCTCCTTCCGGATTCGACTTGATCCTTTCCTTTTGACGCACGGTTGTACTAGCCAATTGGTCGGCACTCTGATTCCAATCACGTTTATATGTACGATAGAGTGAGTAGTCTCCATGGATAGGTCGACCCAATCTCCCTACAAGTAGGCCTTCAAATCTCGCATCCCGTCTTCTTGCTCTTGTGCCTCCCTGATTCGATCTACCCGCAGTCGTTGTATCACACCCACTTGCAGAATTTCCCCTGATATCCTGATGGAAGATCGAGATCGAGTAACTGCAAGCACCTTGGCCGATGAACTCTGGTCCTTGGAAACTAGTAATTGTGGCAATCGATTAATCGTTTTTCAATTTTGCCATTCTCCTTCCGGATTCGACTTGATCCTTTCCTTTTGACGCACGGTTGTACTAGCCAATTGGTCGGCACTCTGATTCCAATCACGTTTATATGTACGATAGAGTGAGTAGTCTCCATGGATAGGTCGACCCAATCTCCCTACAAGTAGGCCTTCAAATCTCGCATCCCGTCTTCTTGCTCTTGTGCCTCCCTGATTCGATCTACCCGCAGTCGTTGTATCACACCCACTTGCAGAATTTCCCCTGATATCCTGATGGAAGATCGAGATCGAGTAACTGCAAGCACCTTGGCCGATGAACTCTGGTCCTTGGAAACTAGTAATTGTGGCAATCGATTAATCGTTTTTCAATTTTGCCATTCTCCTTCCGGATTCGACTTGATCCTTTCCTTTTGACGCACGGTTGTACTAGCCAATTGGTCGGCACTCTGATTCCAATCACGTTTATATGTACGATAGAGTGAGTAGTCTCCATGGATAGGTCGACCCAATCTCCCTACAAGTAGGCCTTCAAATCTCGCATCCCGTCTTCTTGCTCTTGTGCCTCCCTGATTCGATCTACCCGCAGTCGTTGTATCACACCCACTTGCAGAATTTCCCCTGATATCCTGATGGAAGATCGAGATCGAGTAACTGCAAGCACCTTGGCCGATGAACTCTGGTCCTTGGAAACTAGTAATTGTGGCAATCGATTAATCGTTTTTCAATTTTGCCATTCTCCTTCCGGATTCGACTTGATCCTTTCCTTTTGACGCACGGTTGTACTAGCCAATTGGTCGGCACTCTGATTCCAATCACGTTTATATGTACGATAGAGTGAGTAGTCTCCATGGATAGATCGACCCAATCTCCCTACAAGTAGGCCTTCAAATCTCGCATCCCGTCTTCTTGCTCTTGTGCCTCCCTGATTCGATCTACCCGCAGTCGTTGTATCACACCCACTTGCAGAATTTCCCCTGATATCCTGATGGAAGATCGAGATCGAGTAACTGCAAGCACCTTGGCCGATGAACTCTGGTCCTTGGAAACTAGTAATTGTGGCAATCGATTAATCGTTTTTCAATTTTGCCATTCTCCTTCCGGATTCGACTTGATCCTTTCCTTTTGACGCACGGTTGTACTAGCCAATTGGTCGGCACTCTGATTCCAATCACGTTTATATGTACGATAGAGTGAGTAGTCTCCATGGATAGATCGACCCAATCTCCCTACAAGTAGGCCTTCAAATCTTGCATCCCGTCTTCTTGCTCTTGTGCCTCCCTGATTCGATCTACCCGCAGTCGTTGTATCACACCCACTTGCAGAATTTCCCCTGATATCCTGATGGAAGATCGAGATCGAGTAACTGCAAGCACCTTGGCCGATGAACTCTGGTCCTTGGAAACTAGTAATTGTGGCAATCGATTAATCGTTTTTCAATTTTGCCATTCTCCTTCCGGATTCGACTTGATCCTTTCCTTTTGACGCACGGTTGTACTAGCCAATTGGTCGGCACTCTGATTCCAATCACGTTTATATGTACGATAGAGTGAGTAGTCTCCATGGATAGGTCGACCCAATCTCCCTACAAGTAGGCCTTCAAATCTCGCATCCCGTCTTCTTGCTCTTGTGCCTCCCTGATTCGATCTACCCGCAGTCGTTGTATCACACCCACTTGCAGAATTTCCCCTGATATCCTGATGGAAGATCGAGATCGAGTAACTGCAAGCACCTTGGCCGATGGACTCTGGTCCTTGGAAACTAGTAATTGTGGCAATCGATTAATCGTTTTTCAATTTTGCCATTCTCCTTCCGGATTCGACTTGATCCTTTCCTTTTGACGCACGGTTGTACTAGCCAATTGGTCGGCACTCTGATTCCAATCACGTTTATATGTACGATAGAGTGAGTAGTCTCCATGGATAGATCGACCCAATCTCCCTACAAGTAGGCCTTCAAATCTCGCATCCCGTCTTCTTGCTCTTGTGCCTCCCTGATTCGATCTACCCGCAGTCGTTGTATCACACCCACTTGCAGAATTTCCCCTGATATCCTGATGGAAGATCGAGATCGAGTAACTGCAAGCACCTTGGCCGATGAACTCTGGTCCTTGGAAACTAGTAATTGTGGCAATCGATTAATCGTTTTTCAATTTTGCCATTCTCCTTCCGGATTCGACTTGATCCTTTCCTTTTGACGCACGGTTGTACTAGCCAATTGGTCGGCACTCTGATTCCAATCACGTTTATATGTACGATAGAGTGAGTAGTCTCCATGGATAGATCGACCCAATCTCCCTACAAGTAGGCCTTCAAATCTCGCATCCCGTCTTCTTGCTCTTGTGCCTCCCTGATTCGATCTACCCGCAGTCGTTGTATCACACCCACTTGCAGAATTTCCCCTGATATCCTGATGGAAGATCGAGATCGAGTAACTGCAAGCACCTTGGCCGATGAACTCTGGTCCTTGGAAACTAGTAATTGTGGCAATCGATTAATCGTTTTTCAATTTTGCCATTCTCCTTCCGGATTCGACTTGATCCTTTCCTTTTGACGCACGGTTGTACTAGCCAATTGGTCGGCACTCTGATTCCAATCACGTTTATATGTACGATAGAGTGAGTAGTCTCCATGGATAGGTCGACCCAATCTCCCTACAAGTAGGCCTTCAAATCTCGCATCCCGTCTTCTTGCTCTTGTGCCTCCCTGATTCGATCTACCCGCAGTCGTTGTATCACACCCACTTGCAGAATTTCCCCTGATATCCTGATGGAAGATCGAGATCGAGTAACTGCAAGCACCTTGGCCGATGAACTCTGGTCCTTGGAAACTAGTAATTGTGGCAATCGATTAATCGTTTTTCAATTTTGCCATTCTCCTTCCGGATTCGACTTGATCCTTTCCTTTTGACGCACGGTTGTACTAGCCAATTGGTCGGCACTCTGATTCCAATCACGTTTATATGTACGATAGAGTGAGTAGTCTCCATGGATAGGTCGACCCAATCTCCCTACAAGTAGGCCTTCAAATCTCGCATCCCGTCTTCTTGCTCTTGTGCCTCCCTGATTCGATCTACCCGCAGTCGTTGTATCACACCCACTTGCAGAATTTCCCCTGATATCCTGATGGAAGATCGAGATCGAGTAACTGCAAGCACCTTGGCCGATGAACTCTGGTCCTTGGAAACTAGTAATTGTGGCAATCGATTAATCGTTTTTCAATTTTGCCATTCTCCTTCCGGATTCGACTTGATCCTTTCCTTTTGACGCACGGTTGTACTAGCCAATTGGTCGGCACTCTGATTCCAATCACGTTTATATGTACGATAGAGTGAGTAGTCTCCATGGATAGGTCGACCCAATCTCCCTACAAGTAGGCCTTCAAATCTCGCATCCCGTCTTCTTGCTCTTGTGCCTCCCTGATTCGATCTACCCGCAGTCGTTGTATCACACCCACTTGCAGAATTTCCCCTGATATCCTGATGGAAGATCGAGATCGAGTAACTGCAAGCACCTTGGCCGATGAACTCTGGTCCTTGGAAACTAGTAATTGTGGCAATCGATTAATCGTTTTTCAATTTTGCCATTCTCCTTCCGGATTCGACTTGATCCTTTCCTTTTGACGCACGGTTGTACTAGCCAATTGGTCGGCACTCTGATTCCAATCACGTTTATATGTACGATAGAGTGAGTAGTCTCCATGGATAGATCGACCCAATCTCCCTACAAGTAGGCCTTCAAATCTCGCATCCCGTCTTCTTGCTCTTGTGCCTCCCTGATTCGATCTACCCGCAGTCGTTGTATCACACCCACTTGCAGAATTTCCCCTGATATCCTGATGGAAGATCGAGATCGAGTAACTGCAAGCACCTTGGCCGATGAACTCTGGTCCTTGGAAACTAGTAATTGTGGCAATCGATTAATCGTTTTTCAATTTTGCCATTCTCCTTCCGGATTCGACTTGATCCTTTCCTTTTGACGCACGGTTGTACTAGCCAATTGGTCGGCACTCTGATTCCAATCACGTTTATATGTACGATAGAGTGAGTAGTCTCCATGGATAGGTCGACCCAATCTCCCTACAAGTAGGCCTTCAAATCTCGCATCCCGTCTTCTTGCTCTTGTGCCTCCCTGATTCGATCTACCCGCAGTCGTTGTATCACACCCACTTGCAGAATTTCCCCTGATATCCTGATGGAAGATCGAGATCGAGTAACTGCAAGCACCTTGGCCGATGAACTCTGGTCCTTGGAAACTAGTAATTGTGGCAATCGATTAATCGTTTTTCAATTTTGCCATTCTCCTTCCGGATTCGACTTGATCCTTTCCTTTTGACGCACGGTTGTACTAGCCAATTGGTCGGCACTCTGATTCCAATCACGTTTATATGTACGATAGAGTGAGTAGTCTCCATGGATAGGTCGACCCAATCTCCCTACAAGTAGGCCTTCAAATCTCGCATCCCGTCTTCTTGCTCTTGTGCCTCCCTGATTCGATCTACCCGCAGTCGTTGTATCACACCCACTTGCAGAATTTCCCCTGATATCCTGATGGAAGATCGAGATCGAGTAACTGCAAGCACCTTGGCCGATGAACTCTGGTCCTTGGAAACTAGTAATTGTGGCAATCGATTAATCGTTTTTCAATTTTGCCATTCTCCTTCCGGATTCGACTTGATCCTTTCCTTTTGACGCACGGTTGTACTAGCCAATTGGTCGGCACTCTGATTCCAATCACGTTTATATGTACGATAGAGTGAGTAGTCTCCATGGATAGGTCGACCCAATCTCCCTACAAGTAGGCCTTCAAATCTCGCATCCCGTCTTCTTGCTCTTGTGCCTCCCTGATTCGATCTACCCGCAGTCGTTGTATCACACCCACTTGCAGAATTTCCCCTGATATCCTGATGGAAGATCGAGATCGAGTAACTGCAAGCACCTTGGCCGATGAACTCTGGTCCTTGGAAACTAGTAATTGTGGCAATCGATTAATCGTTTTTCAATTTTGCCATTCTCCTTCCGGATTCGACTTGATCCTTTCCTTTTGACGCACGGTTGTACTAGCCAATTGGTCGGCACTCTGATTCCAATCACGTTTATATGTACGATAGAGTGAGTAGTCTCCATGGATAGGTCGACCCAATCTCCCTACAAGTAGGCCTTCAAATCTCGCATCCCGTCTTCTTGCTCTTGTGCCTCCCTGATTCGATCTACCCGCAGTCGTTGTATCACACCCACTTGCAGAATTTCCCCTGATATCCTGATGGAAGATCGAGATCGAGTAACTGCAAGCACCTTGGCCGATGAACTCTGGTCCTTGGAAACTAGTAATTGTGGCAATCGATTAATCGTTTTTCAATTTTGCCATTCTCCTTCCGGATTCGACTTGATCCTTTCCTTTTGACGCACGGTTGTACTAGCCAATTGGTCGGCACTCTGATTCCAATCACGTTTATATGTACGATAGAGTGAGTAGTCTCCATGGATAGGTCGACCCAATCTCCCTACAAGTAGGCCTTCAAATCTCGCATCCCGTCTTCTTGCTCTTGTGCCTCCCTGATTCGATCTACCCGCAGTCGTTGTATCACACCCACTTGCAGAATTTCCCCTGATATCCTGATGGAAGATCGAGATCGAGTAACTGCAAGCACCTTGGCCGATGAACTCTGGTCCTTGGAAACTAGTAATTGTGGCAATCGATTAATCGTTTTTCAATTTTGCCATTCTCCTTCCGGATTCGACTTGATCCTTTCCTTTTGACGCACGGTTGTACTAGCCAATTGGTCGGCACTCTGATTCCAATCACGTTTATATGTACGATAGAGTGAGTAGTCTCCATGGATAGGTCGACCCAATCTCCCTACAAGTAGGCCTTCAAATCTCGCATCCCGTCTTCTTGCTCTTGTGCCTCCCTGATTCGATCTACCCGCAGTCGTTGTATCACACCCACTTGCAGAATTTCCCCTGATATCCTGATGGAAGATCGAGATCGAGTAACTGCAAGCACCTTGGCCGATGAACTCTGGTCCTTGGAAACTAGTAATTGTGGCAATCGATTAATCGTTTTTCAATTTTGCCATTCTCCTTCCGGATTCGACTTGATCCTTTCCTTTTGACGCACGGTTGTACTAGCCAATTGGTCGGCACTCTGATTCCAATCACGTTTATATGTACGATAGAGTGAGTAGTCTCCATGGATAGGTCGACCCAATCTCCCTACAAGTAGGCCTTCAAATCTCGCATCCCGTCTTCTTGCTCTTGTGCCTCCCTGATTCGATCTACCCGCAGTCGTTGTATCACACCCACTTGCAGAATTTCCCCTGATATCCTGATGGAAGATCGAGATCGAGTAACTGCAAGCACCTTGGCCGATGAACTCTGGTCCTTGGAAACTAGTAATTGTGGCAATCGATTAATCGTTTTTCAATTTTGCCATTCTCCTTCCGGATTCGACTTGATCCTTTCCTTTTGACGCACGGTTGTACTAGCCAATTGGTCGGCACTCTGATTCCAATCACGTTTATATGTACGATAGAGTGAGTAGTCTCCATGGATAGATCGACCCAATCTCCCTACAAGTAGGCCTTCAAATCTCGCATCCCGTCTTCTTGCTCTTGTGCCTCCCTGATTCGATCTACCCGCAGTCGTTGTATCACACCCACTTGCAGAATTTCCCCTGATATCCTGATGGAAGATCGAGATCGAGTAACTGCAAGCACCTTGGCCGATGAACTCTGGTCCTTGGAAACTAGTAATTGTGGCAATCGATTAATCGTTTTTCAATTTTGCCATTCTCCTTCCGGATTCGACTTGATCCTTTCCTTTTGACGCACGGTTGTACTAGCCAATTGGTCGGCACTCTGATTCCAATCACGTTTATATGTACGATAGAGTGAGTAGTCTCCATGGATAGGTCGACCCAATCTCCCTACAAGTAGGCCTTCAAATCTCGCATCCCGTCTTCTTGCTCTTGTGCCTCCCTGATTCGATCTACCCGCAGTCGTTGTATCACACTCACTTGCAGAATTTCCCCTGATATCCTGATGGAAGATCGAGATCGAGTAACTGCAAGCACCTTGGCCGATGAACTCTGGTCCTTGGAAACTAGTAATTGTGGCAATCGATTAATCGTTTTTCAATTTTGCCATTCTCCTTCCGGATTCGACTTGATCCTTTCCTTTTGACGCACGGTTGTACTAGCCAATTGGTCGGCACTCTGATTCCAATCACGTTTATATGTACGATAGAGTGAGTAGTCTCCATGGATAGGTCGACCCAATCTCCCTACAAGTAGGCCTTCAAATCTCGCATCCCGTCTTCTTGCTCTTGTGCCTCCCTGATTCGATCTACCCGCAGTCGTTGTATCACACCCACTTGCAGAATTTCCCCTGATATCCTGATGGAAGATCGAGATCGAGTAACTGCAAGCACCTTGGCCGATGAACTCTGGTCCTTGGAAACTAGTAATTGTGGCAATCGATTAATCGTTTTTCAATTTTGCCATTCTCCTTCCGGATTCGACTTGATCCTTTCCTTTTGACGCACGGTTGTACTAGCCAATTGGTCGGCACTCTGATTCCAATCACGTTTATATGTACGATAGAGTGAGTAGTCTCCATGGATAGGTCGACCCAATCTCCCTACAAGTAGGCCTTCAAATCTCGCATCCCGTCTTCTTGCTCTTGTGCCTCCCTGATTCGATCTACCCGCAGTCGTTGTATCACACCCACTTGCAGAATTTCCCCTGATATCCTGATGGAAGATCGAGATCGAGTAACTGCAAGCACCTTGGCCGATGAACTCTGGTCCTTGGAAACTAGTAATTGTGGCAATCGATTAATCGTTTTTCAATTTTGCCATTCTCCTTCCGGATTCGACTTGATCCTTTCCTTTTGACGCACGGTTGTACTAGCCAATTGGTCGGCACTCTGATTCCAATCACGTTTATATGTACGATAGAGTGAGTAGTCTCCATGGATAGGTCGACCCAATCTCCCTACAAGTAGGCCTTCAAATCTCGCATCCCGTCTTCTTGCTCTTGTGCCTCCCTGATTCGATCTACCCGCAGTCGTTGTATCACACCCACTTGCAGAATTTCCCCTGATATCCTGATGGAAGATCGAGATCGAGTAACTGCAAGCACCTTGGCCGATGAACTCTGGTCCTTGGAAACTAGTAATTGTGGCAATCGATTAATCGTTTTTCAATTTTGCCATTCTCCTTCCGGATTCGACTTGATCCTTTCCTTTTGACGCACGGTTGTACTAGCCAATTGGTCGGCACTCTGATTCCAATCACGTTTATATGTACGATAGAGTGAGTAGTCTCCATGGATAGATCGACCCAATCTCCCTACAAGTAGGCCTTCAAATCTCGCATCCCGTCTTCTTGCTCTTGTGCCTCCCTGATTCGATCTACCCGCAGTCGTTGTATCACACCCACTTGCAGAATTTCCCCTGATATCCTGATGGAAGATCGAGATCGAGTAACTGCAAGCACCTTGGCCGATGAACTCTGGTCCTTGGAAACTAGTAATTGTGGCAATCGATTAATCGTTTTTCAATTTTGCCATTCTCCTTCCGGATTCGACTTGATCCTTTCCTTTTGACGCACGGTTGTACTAGCCAATTGGTCGGCACTCTGATTCCAATCACGTTTATATGTACGATAGAGTGAGTAGTCTCCATGGATAGGTCGACCCAATCTCCCTACAAGTAGGCCTTCAAATCTCGCATCCCGTCTTCTTGCTCTTGTGCCTCCCTGATTCGATCTACCCGCAGTCGTTGTATCACACCCACTTGCAGAATTTCCCCTGATATCCTGATGGAAGATCGAGATCGAGTAACTGCAAGCACCTTGGCCGATGAACTCTGGTCCTTGGAAACTAGTAATTGTGGCAATCGATTAATCGTTTTTCAATTTTGCCATTCTCCTTCCGGATTCGACTTGATCCTTTCCTTTTGACGCACGGTTGTACTAGCCAATTGGTCGGCACTCTGATTCCAATCACGTTTATATGTACGATAGAGTGAGTAGTCTCCATGGATAGGTCGACCCAATCTCCCTACAAGTAGGCCTTCAAATCTCGCATCCCGTCTTCTTGCTCTTGTGCCTCCCTGATTCGATCTACCCGCAGTCGTTGTATCACACCCACTTGCAGAATTTCCCCTGATATCCTGATGGAAGATCGAGATCGAGTAACTGCAAGCACCTTGGCCGATGAACTCTGGTCCTTGGAAACTAGTAATTGTGGCAATCGATTAATCGTTTTTCAATTTTGCCATTCTCCTTCCGGATTCGACTTGATCCTTTCCTTTTGACGCACGGTTGTACTAGCCAATTGGTCGGCACTCTGATTCCAATCACGTTTATATGTACGATAGAGTGAGTAGTCTCCATGGATAGGTCGACCCAATCTCCCTACAAGTAGGCCTTCAAATCTCGCATCCCGTCTTCTTGCTCTTGTGCCTCCCTGATTCGATCTACCCGCAGTCGTTGTATCACACCCACTTGCAGAATTTCCCCTGATATCCTGATGGAAGATCGAGATCGAGTAACTGCAAGCACCTTGGCCGATGAACTCTGGTCCTTGGAAACTAGTAATTGTGGCAATCGATTAATCGTTTTTCAATTTTGCCATTCTCCTTCCGGATTCGACTTGATCCTTTCCTTTTGACGCACGGTTGTACTAGCCAATTGGTCGGCACTCTGATTCCAATCACGTTTATATGTACGATAGAGTGAGTAGTCTCCATGGATAGGTCGACCCAATCTCCCTACAAGTAGGCCTTCAAATCTCGCATCCCGTCTTCTTGCTCTTGTGCCTCCCTGATTCGATCTACCCGCAGTCGTTGTATCACACCCACTTGCAGAATTTCCCCTGATATCCTGATGGAAGATCGAGATCGAGTAACTGCAAGCACCTTGGCCGATGAACTCTGGTCCTTGGAAACTAGTAATTGTGGCAATCGATTAATCGTTTTTCAATTTTGCCATTCTCCTTCCGGATTCGACTTGATCCTTTCCTTTTGACGCACGGTTGTACTAGCCAATTGGTCGGCACTCTGATTCCAATCACGT
Source organism: Peronospora belbahrii (assembly GCA_920618645.1). Taxonomy (NCBI): domain Eukaryota; phylum Oomycota; class Peronosporomycetes; order Peronosporales; family Peronosporaceae; genus Peronospora; species Peronospora belbahrii. The sequence goes on along the minus strand of CAKKTJ010000208.1, from coordinate 13,142 downwards.
TTATATGTACGATAGAGTGAGTAGTCTCCATGGATAGATCGACCCAATCTCCCTACAAGTAGGCCTTCAAATCTCGCATCCCGTCTTCTTGCTCTTGTGCCTCCCTGATTCGATCTACCCGCAGTCGTTGTATCACACCCACTTGCAGAATTTCCCCTGATATCCTGATGGAAGATCGAGATCGAGTAACTGCAAGCACCTTGGCCGATGAACTCTGGTCCTTGGAAACTAGTAATTGTGGCAATCGATTAATCGTTTTTCAATTTTGCCATTCTCCTTCCGGATTCGACTTGATCCTTTCCTTTTGACGCACGGTTGTACTAGCCAATTGGTCGGCACTCTGATTCCAATCACGTTTATATGTACGATAGAGTGAGTAGTCTCCATGGATAGATCGACCCAATCTCCCTACAAGTAGGCCTTCAAATCTTGCATCCCGTCTTCTTGCTCTTGTGCCTCCCTGATTCGATCTACCCGCAGTCGTTGTATCACACCCACTTGCAGAATTTCCCCTGATATCCTGATGGAAGATCGAGATCGAGTAACTGCAAGCACCTTGGCCGATGAACTCTGGTCCTTGGAAACTAGTAATTGTGGCAATCGATTAATCGTTTTTCAATTTTGCCATTCTCCTTCCGGATTCGACTTGATCCTTTCCTTTTGACGCACGGTTGTACTAGCCAATTGGTCGGCACTCTGATTCCAATCACGTTTATATGTACGATAGAGTGAGTAGTCTCCATGGATAGGTCGACCCAATCTCCCTACAAGTAGGCCTTCAAATCTCGCATCCCGTCTTCTTGCTCTTGTGCCTCCCTGATTCGATCTACCCGCAGTCGTTGTATCACACCCACTTGCAGAATTTCCCCTGATATCCTGATGGAAGATCGAGATCGAGTAACTGCAAGCACCTTGGCCGATGAACTCTGGTCCTTGGAAACTAGTAATTGTGGCAATCGATTAATCGTTTTTCAATTTTGCCATTCTCCTTCCGGATTCGACTTGATCCTTTCCTTTTGACGCACGGTTGTACTAGCCAATTGGTCGGCACTCTGATTCCAATCACGTTTATATGTACGATAGAGTGAGTAGTCTCCATGGATAGATCGACCCAATCTCCCTACAAGTAGGCCTTCAAATCTCGCATCCCGTCTTCTTGCTCTTGTGCCTCCCTGATTCGATCTACCCGCAGTCGTTTGTATCACACCCACTTGCAGAATTTCCCCTGATATCCTGATGGAAGATCGAGATCGAGTAACTGCAAGCACCTTGGCCGATGAACTCTGGTCCTTGGAAACTAGTAATTGTGGCAATCGATTAATCGTTTTTCAATTTTGCCATTCTCCTTCCGGATTCGACTTGATCCTTTCCTTTTGACGCACGGTTGTACTAGCCAATTGGTCGGCACTCTGATTCCAATCACGTTTATATGTACGATAGAGTGAGTAGTCTCCATGGATAGGTCGACCCAATCTCCCTACAAGTAGGCCTTCAAATCTCGCATCCCGTCTTCTTGCTCTTGTGCCTCCCTGATTCGATCTACCCGCAGTCGTTGTATCACACCCACTTGCAGAATTTCCCCTGATATCCTGATGGAAGATCGAGATCGAGTAACTGCAAGCACCTTGGCCGATGAACTCTGGTCCTTGGAAACTAGTAATTGTGGCAATCGATTAATCGTTTTTCAATTTTGCCATTCTCCTTCCGGATTCGACTTGATCCTTTCCTTTTGACGCACGGTTGTACTAGCCAATTGGTCGGCACTCTGATTCCAATCACGTTTATATGTACGATAGAGTGAGTAGTCTCCATGGATAGATCGACCCAATCTCCCTACAAGTAGGCCTTCAAATCTTGCATCCCGTCTTCTTGCTCTTGTGCCTCCCTGATTCGATCTACCCGCAGTCGTTGTATCACACCCACTTGCAGAATTTCCCCTGATATCCTGATGGAAGATCGAGATCGAGTAACTGCAAGCACCTTGGCCGATGAACTCTGGTCCTTGGAAACTAGTAATTGTGGCAATCGATTAATCGTTTTTCAATTTTGCCATTCTCCTTCCGGATTCGACTTGATCCTTTCCTTTTGACGCACGGTTGTACTAGCCAATTGGTCGGCACTCTGATTCCAATCACGTTTATATGTACGATAGAGTGAGTAGTCTCCATGGATAGGTCGACCCAATCTCCCTACAAGTAGGCCTTCAAATCTCGCATCCCGTCTTCTTGCTCTTGTGCCTCCCTGAATCGATCTACCCGCAGTCGTTGTATCACACCCACTTGCAGAATTTCCCCTGATATCCTGATGGAAGATCGAGATCGAGTAACTGCAAGCACCTTGGCCGATGAACTCTGGTCCTTGGAAACTAGTAATTGTGGCAATCGATTAATCGTTTTTCAATTTTGCCATTCTCCTTCCGGATTCGACTTGATCCGTTTCCTTTTGACGCACGGTTGTACTAGCCAATTGGTCGGCACTCTGATTCCAATCACGTTTATATGTACGATAGAGTGAGTAGTCTCCATGGATAGGTCGACCCAATCTCCCTACAAGTAGGCCTTCAAATCTCGCATCCCGTCTTCTTGCTCTTGTGCCTCCCTGAATCGATCTACCCGCAGTCGTTGTATCACACCCACTTGCAGAATTTCCCCTGATATCCTGATGGAAGATCGAGATCGAGTAACTGCAAGCACCTTGGCCGATGAACTCTGGTCCTTGGAAACTAGTAATTGTGGCAATCGATTAATCGTTTTTCAATTTTGCCATTCTCCTTCCGGATTCGACTTGATCCTTTCCTTTTGACGCACGGTTGTACTAGCCAATTGGTCGGCACTCTGATTCCAATCACGTTTATATGTACGATAGAGTGAGTAGTCTCCATGGATAGATCGACCCAATCTCCCTACAAGTAGGCCTTCAAATCTCGCATCCCGTCTTCTTGCTCTTGTGCCTCCCTGATTCGATCTACCCGCAGTCGTTGTATCACACCCACTTGCAGAATTTCCCCTGATATCCTGATGGAAGATCGAGATCGAGTAACTGCAAGCACCTTGGCCGATGAACTCTGGTCCTTGGAAACTAGTAATTGTGGCAATCGATTAATCGTTTTTCAATTTTGCCATTCTCCTTCCGGATTCGACTTGATCCTTTCCTTTTGACGCACGGTTGTACTAGCCAATTGGTCGGCACTCTGATTCCAATCACGTTTATATGTACGATAGAGTGAGTAGTCTCCATGGATAGATCGACCCAATCTCCCTACAAGTAGGCCTTCAAATCTCGCATCCCGTCTTCTTGCTCTTGTGCCTCCCTGATTCGATCTACCCGCAGTCGTTGTATCACACCCACTTGCAGAATTTCCCCTGATATCCTGATGGAAGATCGAGATCGAGTAACTGCAAGCACCTTGGCCGGACACCATCTACGCGGCACCGCCGAGCGCTATTTTACAAGCAAGTTGATATGAGTGGCTCGAGCAGCAGACTCTTGACTACGTGATGGGACGGATGCTTGCTACATTCAAGACGTTCATCACCGCTGCACAGGCCATATAGTTGCTCGCACAGCGGAAGGATTCCAAGCGCACGTGGCCCGAGAACTTCTTGTACATATTGGCGGTCGGCGACGCAAGAGGCGGTGTCTACCCGCTCGTGCTTGACAAAATCGTCAACCACGCGTCGGCAAAACTTGCACTTGTGCTTAAAGCCAAGTACGACCCGGATCAAATCGACCATCTCCGACACGCCGAGGAGTTTGCCTTTTTGCCCAGTCCATCGAGATGACAGCCACGTCGATCGGTCAAGAAGTCGTGGCGGTACACATCGATGCGCCAGTGCAGCGGAAGGAGACGCGCAAGTGCCATGGGTGCGACATGGTCGGGCACATTCAAGCGTATTGCCGATAGAGCGTCAGCAGCAACACTGTCGTTGGCGAGGCTGCACGTCCAAAGAACGAGGTCAAGGAAGAAAGCGGTATGTTTTGGCTCTGATGGAGCGCAGCGCAATGCGCGCAATGAACGCGCGGAACGCGTGCGGGCCGCGAAAATCAGCGGAATGAGTCGTGCAATGCTGTTCGAAGTGACTAGGGAGACGAGAGCGTGTGTGTCTTTAATAGTGGATTGAGTCGGCACTTGGTGCACGACGCATCGCTGCTGCGTACGCCAAACGCTGAAGTCACAAAATCGCGATGGCGGATGGCGACGCACTCAAGCTCACGCAGGTCGGAAGCATGTAACTTTGCGTAACGGCTAAAGGCTTTAAGCGCGTCGTGACGCTCATCGATGTTTTCGTTGAGTCGCAGCTATCCTGCAATATTATGTCGCTCGGGAAGCTGGAAGAAATGGACTTCAAGCTTTCGTACAGCAGGCGCTCGATCGTTCTGCAAAGAAGCGACGGAGATGTCGCATTCGACGTCACAAATAAGAGCAACGTGCTCTTCGTCACGGCAACAGCGTGGCATGCGAAGGAGCAGCCAACGTGATCATGGCGGTGCTCAAGGCTGACGACGTTGCGATAGATCCAGCGAGAGACGTAAAAGTGGAATCGCTTATCCACTTCCACCAACATCTCGGGCACATACGTACGATACGATTGAGCGTATCGCACGCACCTCGGACTCTGGTATTAAGCTCACCGACCGTCGTCGCCTCACATGCGTGACGTGCACGTAGAGCAAACAGAAGAATAATGCGCCGAGCTAGCAGGACAGCGGCGCAAACTCGCCAATTGAGCGCATCGAGGAGTGTTTTGATTGGACCTAAAAATTCCTCTGATTCTAAAGGACCGCTTGGGCAACCGCTTCTTGGTAAACTTTGCTGACCACAAAAGCAACTACTGTCGTGTGTTCTTACTAAGATATCGGACCAAGCAGCAAAGAAATTCGAACATTTATTGGCGTATTTTGAGCGACGCTTCGGATGGAAGAACCTGGATTTGCGTACCGATGGAGGATGTTAGTATAGAAATGCCGACCTCTTCTGCCAGACGACAGGTGTCGCACGCCAGATCAGCGAAGCGCAAGACAAGCAACGGCAAGGCAGAACGAATGCACAGGATTGTTTTGAACATGGCGAGAGCGATGATCTCCGCGTGCAACATGCCACTCTATTTCTGGGGTGACGCTGTCGACTGTGCGACGTACATTTGAAATGCAGCCCTACGAACGCGAACGAGTGACGCGCGTCTGCGCACGAAGTGCTGACAAAGACCGCGTCAGATCTGCGTGATATCGTCATTTTTGGGTCAACGTGCGACGTACGACGGGATCCGGGTAAGAACTCGCTGGAGCCGCGATCGAAAGAGGGGCAATTCATCGGCCGCAGCGATGGGACGAAGTAGTACCGATTGTACCTCTTAAAGATCATCATCGTCATCACGACGCAGCACAAGAAGAAAATTGCGACGCTGTCAGCAGAACAAAACGAACGACTGCTGCAAGGAATCAGTGGCCCTGTCGTGCGCAGAGACTCCATCAGTGCGACGAACCTGGGCCCGTCACCTGAGTTGGCGCAAGAAGCAACGGAAGCGACGCAGTCGAGCGCCGAAAGCAGCAGCCAAACGGCGCGGACAAAGGAAAAGAAAAAAACAGTGGCAGCGGCAGCCGCACGCGACACGTGGTGCTGCAAGCGCTCAAGAGGAGCGGCGCAGCTGGAGGAGCCGAAGGCGATACCCGACGTCGTTTACCTCGCATACGAGAAGGACTCGACAAACTGTGCAGAAGCAATGCGCAGTTTGAAGCCCGCGGATTGGGAGGCCGCAATGCGCGAGGAGATTAGCGCATTCTAGGACAACGGCGCTTGGCGCGTGACGAAGAGAAGCGTGAGATTGAACCCTCTGCACTCAGAATAGATCCATAAGACTAAGCTGGGAGCTGACGGCAAACAGGAACGCCACAAAGCGCGGCTCGTTGCGTGTGGCAACAAGCAAGTGCTCGTCTTGTAATACAGTCTTACGCTCGCGGTGGTGATGGACATCAGCACTGTCAAGGTGGTGCCAGCGCTCGCGGTAGTTTGGGTTGTGCCAGCCAAACTTGGCGACATCTCAAGCGCGTACGTAGAGGCGAACAAAAAAGGCCACCTCGAGATTTGCTTGCAAGTGCCGCGCGGGATGGACGTATCCGACGACATACTGCGCGAGCTCGGTGCTGCGATCTCGGGTAAGGTCTTCCTCGAGCTTCCCAAGAGCCTGAAGCAAGCGAGACGCCTCTGGATCCAACTTCTCCATGCGCGGCTTACGGACGCTGGGCTCTTTCGGTGTACTACCGACATGTGCGTATACTTTCGGCGTGATGACGAGGAGCTTTTGTCGTCGGTGTGTACGTCTGTGATCTATTCGCGACGGGAAAGAGCGCCGCGGCAGTGAAGAAGTTATTTGAGGATCTGGCGACGCTGCAGGACAAGGACCTGCGCCGCATGCATAAGTTTCTCGGCATGCGTGTCGAGCTTCGCCACGACGGAAGCTACTGCATTGATCAAGAAGAACCCTGAAAAATTTTCTGCGTGCGCATGGCATTACCGATGCCAATACGACGAAGACGACAACCGGTGATGAGTGCTACGAGGTGCTGACCGATGATGCTGTGCTGTTCGAGACAACGAGGGCGAGCGGCGGTCCGACGATCAAATCATTCGAGGCACTCGTAGGTAGCTTGTTATGGGTGTCGCGGTGTACGCGTCCAAACGTGGCATTTTTCGTTCATAAAGCGACCCGACAGAAGCACGCACCGCGCGTCCACGACTAGAAGCTTGCAGAGCGGATCGCCAGGTACCTTAAGGGCACCGCGACGCTCAATCTCACGATGGCACCTTCGCAAGCGAGCCGTTACGCGCTGCTGTTGGAGTCGTGCAGCGACGCCGACTTCGCGGCCGACAAGGCTGACCGTAAGTCGTTCGCCGGAGCAGTGGTGCTTTTAAATGGCATGGTAGTATCAGGGTGCACCAAAAAGCAAGGCGTCGTGTCACTATCCATCATGGAGGCGTAGTTTGTGGCTTCGAGCGAGGTCGCCCGCGATATCATTGGCCTGCGGCAACTATTGATGGAGATCGGCGTGGCACCGCTTGTTCCCATGCTTCTGCATGTCGACAACCAGGCTGCCATTAGCCAGATAGAGGGTGAAGCATCGATGAGCAAGGCGAAGCACATCGACGTGCTACGCGGCACATCTGGGCGCAGCACGTCCGCTCCGAGCTTATGCTCGCGGATCTGACAACGAAAGCGATGGACGCTGTCAAGCTCGCGACATTACGCAGCTTGATGAGCATGGCGTAAAAACCACTCCCTCGTGTATTCCTTACTTGATGAGCTGTCGAATTCAGCCACACTCAGAAGTTGCTTAAGCTCCTCAATAAATATAGCCCTAGTTGTCGAAGCGCAACCACAGGTTGTGTGATAGATGACCAAGTCATAAAAAGTTTGTCCATTAACAGTAAGTGTAGAACCTTCGTAAACTTCCGTTTGAGCTTGTCTTTGCCCCAGTCCGCGTCCGACAATTTCACAACGTCAACGTTCTTGAGACTAAGAAGTATGGTTTCTTTGTAATACGCAAACCCGAAATCTCGCGTACCTGATAGTTCTCTTTACTAGCTAGGCTTGCGCAGGAGTCGACAACATAGAACTGGTTTACATCAAAGGGCATCATGACCGTGAATGATGGAGGGCAGAACGATTCGCATACATGTGAAAGAGGAATTCAAGTAAAAGGAATATAATGGGTAGCGCTAAGTTAGTCGTTTATAAATTTACTAAGTCATGTACAAGCCGATTATTTCTGTTATCATGTACCTTAGTTATTCTGAACCTCATAGCAACCAATCCGCACAAGGTTTTGGGCCTATAGACTGTTCAGCCCGAGCATTTTGTGGACATAGCTTCAATTTAACTCCGACGGCACTTTTGCTTCTTCTTGCAGGTAATACGCTCGAGTAGAACAGACTAAATATGATTCTAAAAGCTTCGTTTGGCAAACCTAAAATAAAGCGAGCTCATCCTATACTCAAGCGTTAAGACTTTGTGAATGAGAAAGAAACAGCTGGCAGCACAATTTTGGCGCTACGCATTATCACCAGGTGTATCGCCAAGGTCAAGACAGCTTTTTAATCCGTCGGGATCTAATATAAAAAAGTTAATAAATGTACGCTGTCGCATTTGTATGCATTTCGCTTACCCTTTATTGTAACCGGAAAATCGACAGGTAATGGGGATCTTGTGCAAGAGGATTGTCTGTTGATGATTCATGAAAAAAAGTTGAGTAAGGCTTCGAGAATAAGTGGGAGGCAAAGCAACTAGAAACTTAGAAACAGGATAGTACATTTAATACCAATCGGTTTCTAAACAATCACCTACTGAGAGCTACCGCATCTGCTAAACGTGTATCAGCCCAACTGACGCGAGCTCCATTCCCAGCGGGTGCAAAAAGTCGTTTTCGCTGGCTTAAGGCAGAAAGAACCCAAGCAAGATAATAAAAAGGATGTGCATACACTTGAAATTGGTACAATTGAGGGGGAGTGTTAGAATAGCTATTGGCACACGGGCCACGTGGTCTCATACATCCTCGTGCAGTGGTGTAACAAAGGTTGTATACCCCAGGATAGCTTTGACGGCGCTCCAAGAGAACCAACTCCAGTCAGATAAGACGACGATTCCAAGCTGGCCGTGGCATCAACAGAATTTTATAATCTAATGAAATTTCACGAAACGGGTGGTCAGGATACGATCGACCTGTCGACCTCTGCGCACGTAATTTGCGTTTGGAAGGCTCGCAGCTGAAGTTTAATAAATACGAGAGAACTAAAGCGCAATGTTTCAATATGCGCTTGCCAGCGGTTTGCGGTAGTAAAGTGATACTTTGGACAATTTTCAGTGCAATTAAGAGGCAGCGCAGCCAGAATAGCGGGCATCCCAAGCAGCAGTAGATTTTTTTGCCATGAAACGCCCTCTGCTTCTGCAGATATAACATCTGCGCACCCTTTGCGGCTGCTGAGCTTGATGCTCTGCATCTTCTTCTTTCACTCGACTAAAGTCCATGGGTACAGATCCATCAGACGAGTAGTTATAAGTGGCAAGCCTAGCGGCCTCAAAGTTGGTCTCGGCATTCCATGCCACTCCAACAGCTTCCTCTAATGAGGACGGGTTTACCCGGAAGACTTCCGTTCTGGCAACGCCAACTCGGAGGCCCTCCATGAAGACCGTAACGGTCACTGCCTCAGGCATAGGGTCTATGACCATGAAAGCAATGAGAGTTCTCAACTCTTGCACATATGCCGCAAGCTCACGCTTGCCTTGGCGACATGCCAAAAACCGCGACCGATTACAATGTGCTTGGTTTGGCGGTGCATACTGCCGGGTCATCTGAACTTTCAGATCGGACCATGTGGGAAAAGCATCGTGCAGTGATGCACCACATGTGAATGCCCACTGTTTGGCTAAGCCACCTAACTTTCCCGTGGCAAATCTCGTACGGTTCATAGGTGATGTCGACTATAAACATAGCCAACTCAACCTGTCGGAACCAAAGCATAAGGTTGTCACCTTCTTTGCCGTCGAACTTATCGACTTCCATTTGTATGGGTTTTAGTCTGCGGACCACTTCGTGCACCATAGTCGCCATGGGCGAAGGCGCAGAAGAAGGCATCTGTGCCTTTACATGCTCAACTAGAGCTTTACTATATTCATCAAGCATATGAATACGCTTGTTAACCTCTTCTTCGCCTTGGTCGATGAGGTACTCCACGCCCTTAGGGCCAAGGAAAAGGAGCAGCTTCTGCAACCCTTCCTGTTGTGCCTGTGACAGGCCAATTGCTGACATCTCATCTATGTCCATTCTCAGACAGAGAAGTAGTCGCAAACCCAGGTGCGGGATTGACTACAAGTGCTACCAGTTGTAGCCGAGCTACTGTAGCCAAGATAATTATGCACTATGTGTAGAGGAAGACAAGCTCAGAGAGCTTCGACGTATTAGGGTGTTTAGCCCTCCCTAGGCTAGCTCGTAAGCTTGTGCCTATCGGTTGTTGCAACCGTGTCTCAACGAGACTAGTATCAAAGATATAGATTTCTCAGGAGGAATAGAAAGCTCAAGCAGTGATGCTTATAGAGCAGGTTTGAAACTGATTTATATTTATGTCTATCTTCTAACACTAAATATAGAAGCACCTACTCTATACTTAGTGCTAGTCACTATTTACTGGCTCTATAACCTATTATTATTATGCAAACATGCATAGTCACTATACTTTAAAAAAGTATATTGACCTGTTGGCTCTCTGCCACGATGCGATCCTTCGTACTTCAGATGCGGTCATATCACCTACGTTTGTACGCAAGGTACAGCCACACCACACTGGTGTGGCAGGTGTGTATATAAAATACACACCTTCGTGTAACCAAGTTACATTTAACTCGGAAATTTATCCTACTACTTTTGCTGCTGCCTTAGTCAAGTCTTTCTAGCAAAGGTCAACGGCAAATGAGCCGGTAACTTCAGATCTATCTGCGACCCTAATCACCACAAGCCTCTGCTTTGCGATCTGATCCCACCTGATATACATCTTTACGTGCGCCACCGTCTAGAGCAACTGCTCCACGTCGTATTGTTTTTACCAATGTTTACCCTCGTTCTTAGACATACGACCTTTTTGACCAATCCTCGCTTCGAATTACTTTTCTACAGCTGCATGCAACATCATATTATTTTAAGATTTTAAAGTATTCGCCTAAATTTCCCAAGAGCCCTAACGCGATTAATGCAGATGGAGGAAGATCCGAGCAGCCGATTCGTCGACTTTACAAACGCAACAGACCTGGAGCAGTATATCTCGTGTTCGATCTAGTCATAAAATTCGTCGTCGCTTGGACTGCCATCTGCTTCATTCTCGCCTTCTTCACTCTCCACTACTGGTGAGCTGTACGTAGTAGCATCTTCTCCGCCAGTACTTTCTCGTCTCTTGTAGTCCGTGCTAACCCTGCCGACTGAAGATGGCTTTAATTCTTGAGCTATTCTACAGTACAAAGTAAACAAATTTAAAGATTATGTTAGCCTAAAGCGCTTCATTACTACTTCAGCACAAGATTTACAAACAATATTTCTATCACCTGAAAATGCAACAGTTAAGCAATTGAAGCTTCTGGTGCAAAAGGCACTGGCGAAAGTCTAGTGGAGGAAGCTGTATCGCATTTGATTCCAGTAAAAACAATGTGTTTAAGAAATTTGGGCTTGTCTTGTGGTCACCGCCACCTTCATCTGTGCTGGTGCTCTTCAAGTTCAGCAGCATTTTGACACCACATAAACGTCAGTAGTCATGGTGTAATCATGCGGCAAGAGAAACCTTACCATGAACGGAAGTAGTTCCTGTTTAAGCCACCGTTCTCTCAACGCTTTTACAAATTTAACCCGCGATAACGACATAGAGTTGATACTGTCTGCTCATCACACACCGTTCGTAAGCGCATCATTATGTTTATCATGCAGGACGATATAGCTGTAGCTGAATGTACTTACAAAGTTGCGACATACTTGTCGCCAAAATAGACACAAGTTCTCCCAACGGTGCACCATGCTGAATTGAAGAGATGCTCGTCATTGCAGCACCTACATTGTCACTAAGCCTGCGACTGTATTCTTCATTTTCACCACCATCTTTATCTTGTTCGTTTTCGCCATCATTGAACAACTCGAACACAATCCGCCGAATTTCCTCTAAGTCTGAGCCTTTCCACGAGGCAGCCGATACAAAGCTTGAAATGGCATTGCTGAGCACAAAAAAACAGCTGCACGGGCGGCAGATATGGACTCCGGAACGGTTGACAAGAGCTGTGTTTGAGCAGCCTCTCCGCATTGACCGGCACTTGGTGTGTTTAGTGCCTTAGATGGTGAAAATAGAAGTGGCATAGGAGGCGACAACTCGGATCCCATAATGTCCTTGTGCAACTCTCTAGAGTTGGAACAGACTTGCACAAGGATTGCAACTCGCTTGCTGAGCAGCAATCGCGGTTTCTCTGGTTTTCAGACGTCAGGCCTTGGAAACGCACGGTCAACATTCATAAAGGTGCTAAAGAAAGATCCAGTGTTGAGTGCACCGCGTTGTCTACGTACATACCTTCACGCAGCTGTGGCCAGCTGATGTAAGATCCATTTTATCCAAAGGAGAAGTGGAGCTACCCAGCAATGGAATAGGGTGGTTTTCGCCAAAGAGCTTATTTCTGATTCGGGGACTTTGGTTATTAGTCTCAGTCAGCTGCTGGGACTCCAATGATCTCCATGCTAGAGGATTCTCCGATATCGCTACTTCACGTGGATCATTCGTTCGATTCCATGAAAAGGCAAACGATGCTGATACTGTCATACTAATTGCAAGGTCCTCCGACTTATCTGTCTCAATACGACACTTTTCTTTCACGTGCGGCGACGACTGCAACTTGATTTTGAAATAGTCGAGCAGACCGCTGATGTAGCTATGATTGAAGTTCAGTTCTGAAATAGATTCTGTTTCAAACGACATTGACACGTTGCCTGGGGCTTCAGGAACTGCTAATCCAATCCACGTGCCATGAGACGGCTCAAACACTGGTACAAACGCGGGAATCGTGCGAATTACAGTTGTTTAGCGCCATGTTCAGCGCCGACAGCAGCATCCCTCTTTCGTTCTGATTAACTGAAATATCTGCCATTACGCCTTTATCCTGTCCATTGCAAGCGTCCTCCTCTTTTTTCACTCTGAGATGGTTTTCCTTCTATTGAGTTCCATGAAAATCCTTTATTAACGTCTCCATCATTCTTAACACTAGTTTCTCTTGCATCCTTTCTGCTGCTTTTCCGTCCCATATCAAGACGACTTGCTAAGTAACAAAAACTCATCCAAACCAAACCATTTTTTGAACGTTTTTAACGACTGTTGCCGATAGAATTGCGGTTTCACGTCTGCCTCAAAGGCCGACGCGGAGAGCGAGATACTCGTTCCTGTCTCCTTTTCCTTCTCAATCTCAGACATTTCAATCCCCCTCATTTCCCACAGATAGTCTTTACTGGCATCATCTACTGAAAGCATTGTCGGTGTAAAATACTCAAGCCCGTTTGCCATTTCTTGAGTTCCCAGTAGCGTTTTAAACGGAAGCATTAGGCTCTTCGTTCTGCCGTGTGTCGTGGTGTCTGGC
>CAKKTJ010000206.1:0-15164 GCA_920618645.1 Peronospora belbahrii | reverse complement strand
TGAATAAAGAGAGCTCACGTACGTACAGCAGATCACCCCTGGAAGACATTGGCCAGGGGTTCAAGTATACTCACGTCAAGTCAGCTGCGATCGGACGCAGCGTTCAAGCAAGGGATCTCTACGAGACGGCTTAAGCGATCAGAAGATCCACTATACCGCTCAAGAGGGTACAAAAGGAAGGGAAAAGAGAAGATCTAGAGTGAATCAAGGCAGCTTTTAGTGCCAGTGTTTACTGTGATCGCGTGAGGAATTTTCACGCGACAAACCACCTTCGATCCAGACCCCATCACGATCAAGATCGGGGCAAGTCCACCGAGGAGAGTGCAGCCCGACCAGTCGAAGGGTGCACAAGGTGAAGAAGGACAAGCATACGGTATTGGAGTACCCCCTCCGTCAGTCGACAGTTCGGGCGCCAGTGGAAGGTCGGTGCCACCGACATTTTTTGTGATCACCTCTCCACCACAATACCGCTAGGTTAAACGCCTGGGTAGATAGTCAACCGAAGACAGACGGTAGGTCGGAAGCAAAACGTTCTTAGCGATCAACGGGTATACACATCCACAAAATAGAATCTGGTGACAGACAACGCAGCCCATCACGAGATCTGTAGGGAATTAAGTAGAGCAGAAAAACACACGTCAGATGGCAGTAGTGATCACTGCAGCCGTCTTGATATTGCGTAACTTGCCAGAGATTGGCTGCACACCAAGCTCAAAGAAGCGTTTCAGCATGAGGTCAGCATCAAAGCTATCGACGCTGGACACATTCAGGAAGAAGCGCTCGGCAAGGATATCAAACTCAGCGAGTCGGTACATGTCGCTAAGGATTTTAACTACCTCGCCGGCAATGCTCTGGCAGGCCGCCTTCGTCTTCTCCTTGACAGTATATGCCGCCAGGTGCGTTGGTCACCTGAACAATTTGCTTTAGTTAGATCTACTGTTGGACGACGAGGTTTTTCATAGTCCTTGAGCAAGGTAAGAATATTGCCAATCGCGATGCGCTGGAAAGTTTGGTCAGTCTTGATGACCATCAGTGCGCGCGAGGCAGCGTATAGGATCGAGCGCGGTCAATCGAGGCGGCAAGCTGACTCCAGTTTCCGCCGGCTTCAGACAGAGCATTGATGGCCTCGTTGTCCATCGCTTTAGTACGGGGCATCTTGACGCGTGGTGGAAGTGGGAGCATCAACGGTGTCGCGACGTAGCGATTTCGAGCGTTGAAGCAGGGCACGGGAGCTTCGGCATGCGGACGTGCTGGAAGTCGACTGCGGTCCATTGGGACTGGTCAGCACCATTGTGGTCGTCGTGTGTTGAGGTGAAATGCTGTCAGGCTGCACTCCTCCACAGCGTCTTGTGGAGCAACTGGCTGGTGTGAAGAGGGGGGGCCAACAGACGCACAACCATCTTCAAATTCTGTAGATAAATCGACGGATCCGAACTAGTAGACTCAGTATGCTCATGGGTCGAGGAGCCTTCACGGGGTGCGGCTTGGTATAATATGTAAATCAATTATATAATGGACCAAAGTTTAGCTACCCAATTAGAGTTATATAATTATATCAAATTTGAGATCCCGTCAGGATACGATGGCCGAGCGGTCTAAGCGCTGGTTTTAGGCACCAGTCTTCGGGCGTGGGTTCGAATCCCACTCGTGTCAAACTTTTACTGCCCATCCTGTCAAGTCACACTGTGTAGCTCAAATGAGCGGAAAATAGTCAAGTCTTGCTGGGCACACTGAATTTATCATTTCACCAGTAGTATCGTTGAGCTGGATTCCTTTGCGCAACACCCATTGCTTGATTGGGTTTTAATCTGTCGGCAATAGTTACAGCTCCTGCTGTTGGTACACTATTACACTTTCATGTGAAGTGGGATGAAAGAGGAATGAGTCAGGGATATCATCGAGATTTTACTACAATACGCAGCTCTAGCGGCTCATCATAGGTCGCAAGTCATCACGAAAGCAGTAATGCTACTAGAGCAGATATACTCCAAATTAAACGGTGCTTTGCAGCTAGAAATCAGCAATTGATACATGCTTTTCGCATCTTGAACGAACAAAGCTACACATATGTTTACTTCGAGTAGACCACGCAGCATTTGACACACAACCCTACATTCATCTTCTATATGCCTGCAATCATCTTCTATCTACCATATGTGACATAGCTAACTATGTCATTAGATGTTGCTGGTGTGTGTTTTTGTATTGTGCATGTTTGGATTTGATAGTGAAGTGCTTTGGCTGAGCCAACAAATCGATTAGCTCAGTCGTTCGGTCTACGAGGATCGTCAGTCAGGTGAGAGTGGGTGTGAATTCCACTGCTGCAGAAATGAAGTGCGGCTGAACATCACAACCACCTGCTTAGGGCTCAACACAGCTTTACCCCTCGTCCAGCACAAACGTCCGTATACACAACAGCTTACCATTTTGCATAAGGATCGTCAACAGTGTCACAAGGATTTCGATAGGCACGTGACTACCCAAAGGGTGTTACAAACCACCAAGAAAGACGGGATAAGACACGACGACGAGCAGCTCAGAGGCATTTACGCTAACCCAATTAATATTCAATCATCAAATTTGCTTTGGATACCAGCACAAATTCACTTTTACGAAAGCACGCTAACGCTTTATGTAGTCGAGCTACTGTAGCTACGCTACTTATGCACTATGGGGGGGGGGGAGGAGGGAAAAAAAAAAAAAAAAAAAAAGAAAAAAAAAAAAAAAAAAAAAAAAAAAAAAAAAAAAACAAAAAAAAAAAAAAAAAAAAAAAAACAACCCCAAAAACAAAAAACTAAAAATAATAAAAAAAAAAAAAAAAAAAAAAAAAAAAAAAAAAAAAAAAAAAAAAAAAAAAAAAAAAAAAAAAAAAAAAAAAAAAAAAAAAAAAAAAAAAAAGTTAAAAAAATATTTAATTTTTATTTTTTTTTTATAAAAAAAAAAAAAAAAAAACATATTATTTTATTATAAATAATATTTTTTTCTTTTTTTTTTTTTTTTTTTTTTTTTAAAAAAAAAAAAATCCTTTTTTTTTAAAAAATAAAAATAAACAACATTCCCCTCCACCAAAAAAAACCCTTTCTTATTTTAAAAAAATTACAAACCCCCTTTTTTACCAAAAAAAAACCCCCCCCAAATTGGGGTGGAAGGTGTTATTAAATACACACTTTCGTGTAACCCCGTTACACTTTGGATAAACTAGATGCTAAAACATCTGTAAACGCCGAAAGGCTTATTGTATAAACGGTAGTATTTCGCTCCAACGAGCGACCACTTTGCCAAAATGAAGCACGCACCGCTTAATACTTCGTGTTGCGTCATACTGCTTCTTTGTATGATATTACTTCCCCTTTTGCGCAATCGTAAAACAGCTTGCTTCGTAGTACGTGTAAATATCATCCTTTTGATTAGTTTGTCCACAAGATTGCTGAAGCTGAGCAAAAAGATTTAGCCAGGCTCTTGTAAGACGCCAACCGACTTTGCAGCAGCGTTTAAAAAATGCATTAGTCCACTTAGATAACAGTAGCGATGAAGAGTCAGCAATGCATGCAATGATCATTCTCAACGAGACCCACAACAGACGTATTTACATGACTCATAAAATTCAGCGTGAGAGCGGATGACGAGCTGTCATTGGGTCCAATATATGCTATCTGTGTTGACTGCAAATCTTGCGACAGTCAGCATAAAGCAATCCTGACGAGTTGTAGAAGCTCGCAAAGTCAGCTCTGGTTACCGTTCCTTAGACATCTTATGTATCTCGGCGAAAAGCATTACTTACTTTTTTGTATTCAGTTGAAATGTTACGATAGCCTTAAACAACGTCACCCACGATATTGTGCGCATAACCTTACACACTGAAGCATCTCACGTATGTAAACAAGCAATACTCACATTACAGCAGCATGGCAAAGCTGCATTTTAGTTTATGCTATAACACGTTCCTAGCACACTTGTTGTTATCGCGTACGAGAGAGAAGAATGACTCAGAGCTATATACTTTATCCAGCCTCTGTCTTCACTGTGGCTTAGTTTCACCGCCGCCTATATTATATACAAAATATCTATTCTCATCGTTTTTTCTCATGAGAAATGCTAGGTATGCAAGGAATTGCAATTGATTGAAAGAAACAAGAAGGTTTTGTTGTAAAGCCATCATATTGTATAGTAGACGAAATGCTGTGGACACAATCAAACCCAAATTAAAGTTTACTTTACTGGATCCTAACGCATTAAGTAATACAAAATTACATCGGTTGATGCGTGGAGATCATAGATCATCACTCTAACCTGAGCACCATATGAACGCTGAGAAGAGAGATATACACCTTGCTGATAGTAATGCTCTTATACACGTACAGTATTCGCAGAAAGATTGAATGAGGTAGCATACACATAATGCAAGAAGATGCTGTTGATGATGTTGCTTGGGATGATTGCACTAGAGAGCATCAATATTGACCCAAGTGCCAAGAAAGTGAACACGATAGATGTGGAAGCGGCGTCAAAAATTGGAAAAGGTGGCGTTTGCAAAGAAAGAGGAGCTGCTCAGTAGCTACAGAAAGAAAAAACTTTTGACTCATCGAAATGAGCACATGACCGCTTTTAATCAGCCTAGCACATGTGCTGTAAGAAAACAGGTCGCATCGCTGATACAGCGCGCGCTTGTCCATCAATCCTTAAGATTTAGATGGTATAGATATAGCGCCATAACTCTTGCTGGTTCATCCAAACGCGCTTTTATGAGTGTTATCTGCATGTTTCAACCTGCGTGTAACCAACGTCTCTCATTTCTAATTAGTAGTATTCCGCTCCAATGAGCGACCACTTTGCCAAAATGAAGCACGCACCGCTTAATACTTCGTGTTGCGTCATACTGCTTCTTTGTATGATATTACTTCCCCTTTTGCGCAATCGTAAAACAGCTTGCTTCGTAGTACGTGTAAATATCATCCTTTTGATTAGTTTGTCCACAAGATTGCTGAAGCTGAGCAAAAAGATTTAGCCAGGCTCTTGTAAGACGCCAACCGACTTTGCAGCAGCGTTTAAAAAATGCATTAGTCCACTTAGATAACAGTAGCGATGAAGAGTCAGCAATGCATGCAATGATCATTCTCAACGAGACCCACAACAGACGTATTTACATGACTCATAAATTCAGCGTGAGAGCGGATGACGAGCTGTCATTGGGTCCAATATATGCTATCTGTGTTGACTGCAAATCTTGCGACAGTCAGCATAAAGCAATCCTGACGAGTTGTAGAAGCTCGCAAAGTCAGCTCTGGTTACCGTTCCTTAGACATCTTATGTATCTCGGCGAAAAGCATTACTTACTTTTTTGTATTCAGTTGAAATGTTACGATAGCCTTAAACAACGTCACCCACGATATTGTGCGCATAACCTTACACACTGAAGCATCTCACGTATGTAAACAAGCAATACTCACATTACAGCAGCATGGCAAAGCTGCATTTTAGTTTATGCTATAACACGTTCCTAGCACACTTGTTGTTATCGCGTACGAGAGAGAAGAATGACTCAGAGCTATATACTTTATCCAGCCTCTGTCTTCACTGTGGCTTAGTTTCACCGCCGCCTATATTATATACAAAATATCTATTCTCATCGTTTTTTCTCATGAGAAATGCTAGGTATGCAAGGAATTGCAATTGATTGAAAGAAACAAGAAGGTTTTGTTGTAAAGCCATCATATTGTATAGTAGACGAAATGCTGTGGACACAATCAAACCCAAATTAAAGTTTACTTTACTGGATCCTAACGCATTAAGTAATACAAAATTACATCGGTTGATGCGTGGAGATCATAGATCATCACTCTAACCTGAGCACCATATGAACGCTGAGAAGAGAGATATACACCTTGCTGATAGTAATGCTCTTATACACGTACAGTATTCGCAGAAAGATTGAATGAGGTAGCATACACATAATGCAAGAAGATGCTGTTGATGATGTTGCTTGGGATGATTGCACTAGAGAGCATCAATATTGACCCAAGTGCCAAGAAAGTGAACACGATAGATGTGGAAGCGGCGTCAAAAATTGGAAAAAGTGGCGTTTGCAAAGAAAGAGGAGCTGCTCAGTAGCTACAGAAAGAAAAAACTTTTGACTCATCGAAATGAGCACATGACCGCTTTTAATCAGCCTAGCACATGTGCTGTAAGAAAACAGGTCGCATCGCTGATACAGCGCGCGCTTGTCCATCAATCCTTAAGATTTAGATGGTATAGATATAGCGCCATAACTCTTGCTGGTTCATCCAAACGCGCTTTTATGAGTGTTATCTGCATGTTTCAACCTGCGTGTAACCAACGTCTCTCATTTCTAATTAGTAGTATTCCGCTCCAATGAGCGACCACTTTGCCAAAATGAAGCACGCACCGCTTAATACTTCGTGTTGCGTCATACTGCTTCTTTGTATGATATTACTTCCCCTTTTGCGCAATCGTAAAACAGCTTGCTTCGTAGTACGTGTAAATATCATCCTTTTGATTAGTTTGTCCACAAGATTGCTGAAGCTGAGCAAAAAGATTTAGCCAGGCTCTTGTAAGACGCCAACCGACTTTGCAGCAGCGTTTAAAAAATGCATTAGTCCACTTAGATAACAGTAGCGATGAAGAGTCAGCAATGCATGCAATGATCATTCTCAACGAGACCCACAACAGACGTATTTACATGACTCATAAATTCAGCGTGAGAGCGGATGACGAGCTGTCATTGGGTCCAATATATGCTATCTGTGTTGACTGCAAATCTTGCGACAGTCAGCATAAAGCAATCCTGACGAGTTGTAGAAGCTCGCAAAGTCAGCTCTGGTTACCGTTCCTTAGACATCTTATGTATCTCGGCGAAAAGCATTACTTACTTTTTTGTATTCAGTTGAAATGTTACGATAGCCTTAAACAACGTCACCCACGATATTGTGCGCATAACCTTACACACTGAAGCATCTCACGTATGTAAACAAGCAATACTCACATTACAGCAGCATGGCAAAGCTGCATTTTAGTTTATGCTATAACACGTTCCTAGCACACTTGTTGTTATCGCGTACGAGAGAGAAGAATGACTCAGAGCTATATACTTTATCCAGCCTCTGTCTTCACTGTGGCTTAGTTTCACCGCCGCCTATATTATATACAAAATATCTATTCTCATCGTTTTTTCTCATGAGAAATGCTAGGTATGCAAGGAATTGCAATTGATTGAAAGAAACAAGAAGGTTTTGTTGTAAAGCCATCATATTGTATAGTAGACGAAATGCTGTGGACACAATCAAACCCAAATTAAAGTTTACTTTACTGGATCCTAACGCATTAAGTAATACAAAATTACATCGGTTGATGCGTGGAGATCATAGATCATCACTCTAACCTGAGCACCATATGAACGCTGAGAAGAGAGATATACACCTTGCTGATAGTAATGCTCTTATACACGTACAGTATTCGCAGAAAGATTGAATGAGGTAGCATACACATAATGCAAGAAGATGCTGTTGATGATGTTGCTTGGGATGATTGCACTAGAGAGCATCAATATTGACCCAAGTGCCAAGAAAGTGAACACGATAGATGTGGAAGCGGCGTCAAAAATTGGAAAAGGTGGCGTTTGCAAAGAAAGAGGAGCTGCTCAGTAGCTACAGAAAGAAAAAACTTTTGACTCATCGAAATGAGCACATGACCGCTTTTAATCAGCCTAGCACATGTGCTGTAAGAAAACAGGTCGCATCGCTGATACAGCGCGCGCTTGTCCATCAATCCTTAAGATTTAGATGGTATAGATATAGCGCCATAACTCTTGCTGGTTCATCCAAACGCGCTTTTATGAGTGTTATCTGCATGTTTCAACCTGCGTGTAACCAACGTCTCTCATTTCTAATTAGTAGTATTCCGCTCCAATGAGCGACCACTTTGCCAAAATGAAGCACGCACCGCTTAATACTTCGTGTTGCGTCATACTGCTTCTTTGTATGATATTACTTCCCCTTTTGCGCAATCGTAAAACAGCTTGCTTCGTAGTACGTGTAAATATCATCCTTTTGATTAGTTTGTCCACAAGATTGCTGAAGCTGAGCAAAAAGATTTAGCCAGGCTCTTGTAAGACGCCAACCGACTTTGCAGCAGCGTTTAAAAAATGCATTAGTCCACTTAGATAACAGTAGCGATGAAGAGTCAGCAATGCATGCAATGATCATTCTCAACGAGACCCACAACAGACGTATTTACATGACTCATAAATTCAGCGTGAGAGCGGATGACGAGCTGTCATTGGGTCCAATATATGCTATCTGTGTTGACTGCAAATCTTGCGACAGTCAGCATAAAGCAATCCTGACGAGTTGTAGAAGCTCGCAAAGTCAGCTCTGGTTACCGTTCCTTAGACATCTTATGTATCTCGGCGAAAAGCATTACTTACTTTTTTGTATTCAGTTGAAATGTTACGATAGCCTTAAACAACGTCACCCACGATATTGTGCGCATAACCTTACACACTGAAGCATCTCACGTATGTAAACAAGCAATACTCACATTACAGCAGCATGGCAAAGCTGCATTTTAGTTTATGCTATAACACGTTCCTAGCACACTTGTTGTTATCGCGTACGAGAGAGAAGAATGACTCAGAGCTATATACTTTATCCAGCCTCTGTCTTCACTGTGGCTTAGTTTCACCGCCGCCTATATTATATACAAAATATCTATTCTCATCGTTTTTTCTCATGAGAAATGCTAGGTATGCAAGGAATTGCAATTGATTGAAAGAAACAAGAAGGTTTTGTTGTAAAGCCATCATATTGTATAGTAGACGAAATGCTGTGGACACAATCAAACCCAAATTAAAGTTTACTTTACTGGATCCTAACGCATTAAGTAATACAAAATTACATCGGTTGATGCGTGGAGATCATAGATCATCACTCTGACCTGAGCACCATATGAACGCTGAGAAGAGAGATATACACCTTGCTGATAGCAATGCTCTTATACACGTACAGTATTCGCAGAAAGATTGAATGAGGTAGCATACACATAATGCAAGAAGATGCTGTTGATGATGTTGCTTGGGATGATTGCACTAGAGAGCATCAATATTGACCCAAGTGCCAAGAAAGTGAACACGATAGATGTGGAAGCGGCGTCAAAAATTGGAAAAGGTGGCGTTTGCAAAGAAAGAGGAGCTGCTCAGTAGCTACAGAAAGAAAAAACTTTTGACTCATCGAAATGAGCACATGACCGCTTTTAATCAGCCTAGCACATGTGCTGTAAGAAAACAGGTCGCATCGCTGATACAGCGCGCGCTTGTCCATCAATCCTTAAGATTTAGATGGTATAGATATAGCGCCATAACTCTTGCTGGTTCATCCAAACGCGCTTTTATGAGTGTTATCTGCATGTTTCAACCTGCGTGTAACCAACGTCTCTCATTTCTAATTAGTTATCCTTCTCTCCTTGGGCATGACATGTTCTTGAATCCTTTTTCACCCTCCTTCCTAGTCAACATATTGATGTTTGACCAAGCTCTGTTCCAACAACATTAGCTTTCTCCCGTGATTAGGCTCAGCGCAAACAGCGCGCTTCTTGTTACGTACATGCTGTTTGTTTTTGAGGTCTCGATTTGAAGAAGTTAAGAAAATTAAAAGTGAGGTTAGAGTAGATATAGTACGAGGATTGTTGTAGAATAAAGTTGAAATGTATGTGTAAAGCTGGTGTAGAAATGTAATGGGATGCAAGGTTTGTTAATGTTTTAAAAAAGGTTTTGCAAGGTATTCGAATTGCGGTTTGTAGCGAAGTAGATGCACGTCAGAATTCTAGCACGAGATCCTCCCACTACCAAGAGCGAAGGCTTTTCCCTGCTCTGTTATCCAGCCTGGAGCGGTTTACCTTTCCTTAGTGACCTCGATGCATTTTCTTACGATAATGCCTCAATGTCGACTCCTGGTTTGAGATGGACGCGCCTTCCACATTCTGGGGATAGTGACATCATAACGCATACCACAACCCTCAGTACCTTACTACCCGGACAGAAGCAATCCGTTACAAGTTAGCGCCACCCAACCCGGTGATTCAATAATTTACTGGATTATCTACTAATCCTATACATAGCAAGCACTTCCAAAACCACTTTATCCAAACTACCTATTTCCAACGTGTTTACAAGTATGTCTTCAAACAAGAATACTGATTTCAATTCATATTAATAAGTAAGACAAACAACAAGCGAATAAAACACTTGAATTTCTTAAACTAATTACTGATGCTCATAACGCACGTGCTTTCCTGCTATAGACACTGTCTGAAAGCCGAAAGCATATCCTTCCCGTCGTTATGCAATACAATTTGTGCATATTCACCAGCGCTCTCCACTGGGTCGTCATTTTTATACTCAGTTATTTACTCCCACTTCGTCATTCAAACTCCCACTTGTTTCCACACACGCTCGCTTCGCTAATTTCTCATTTAATTATGCTTTACATTCATTTCAGATAGTCGGTCACATACCAATTCGGCCACACCCGCACTTTCTCACTCAATTATTATTCTATTCTATTCACTCACTTATAATTTTACCGTCATCCATAAGCTATTTGCTCCCGTTTCTAAACACGGTCTCTATCTTGGCGCGCGTCCTTTCTCTATTTTAATATGGAAATGGTGAAAAGGGTTACTTCACCTCCATCTGCTCGGCTGTTATGTGACGTTTAACATGCCTCCTTTCCGGTCAATCTGCGCAACGACGTTAGGGTCGTAAGATAGTGACCGGAACGAATCTGTCACAAGCTTAAGACCAGGATGTGGCTTTATTACGCCAACTAGTGTCTCCTACAGCTATCAATCTACCCCTGCTTCATCAACAGGCTATTAGCCCAAGCTTCGACCAAGGGCTGTATGGTACAGTTGGCCTCAAATTTAAAGTGACTTCAACTTGAATGAACGATTGCCGCTGCAAATGTTTAAGGCTTTGTGGTTCACATTTATTATTGGCTTCATTTGATTTGGCTTGCTTATCCATTGCTGAAATGACTAATCGTGGTCGTGTGTGGTAAAAGATGTTGGCGGATGGTGCCAAAGCTGCGTCGAGTTGCATAACGAAAATTTTGAAAACTATACAGATTGGACCAAGGCGTAAATTGGCTCCGCCGTTTGGTGTATGGGCACCAATAGTGTGACTTAGGTCATGTTTTCAACATGGCAAACGTTTGGTGTGACTGATTATCAGTATCGGGTGTTCAAGGCTCGCCAGACTTCTGTTTTTGCAAATATACGTCACCTCCAAGCACTCGCCTTCCGTTTTGCATATACCACAGTAGCAATTTACGTATTGCTATTACCACACATATTTATCTGGAGGCAGGAAAGACCTCATAGAGATAGAAAAAGAGAGGCAAATGAGTGGAATGAGAGCTACCAGCCCAACCCTAGAAACAAAAAACGACTTGTTCTTTATTCGTCCAGGTTTCTCATCAGCTAGTATTCCTCATAGCACCACTACGCAGACATCCTCTTTCCCTAACGCGCAGTTTATGATCTACTCCTTGATGACTTGGTCCTCCAATCTTTTCACGTGCTAGCTAATGCTCGGTTGTGATCTTGCAAGACGCAAACATTCCTAAACCCATAGCACTTCTTCATGGACGAAAATCCAAAGCTGCGCACGCTTCTTTGATGCCATGACGACCTGCATCAACCGCAAGTCGCCCATATTTGAGGTTGGTAGCTGAATACGTCAACTTTTCTTTTGTCTTAAGTGAACAATCTAGGTCGTTAAAACCTTTCTGTATCGCATCTTCAGGATCTAAAGCACACATGAGGAGCCATCGATAAAGCTCCGTCTCGGATGTATCATTGCTACAGATCATCCGAAGTCGCTGGTTCGGCTAATAGCCTGTTGATGAAGCAGGGGTAGATTGATAGCTGTAGGAGACACTAGTTGGCGTAATAAAGCCACATCCTGGTCTTAAGCTTGTGACAGATTCGTTCCGGTCACTATCTTACGACCCTAACGTCGTTGCGCAGATTGACCGGAAAGGAGGCATGTTAAACGTCACATAACAGCCGAGCAGATGGAGGTGAAGTAACCCTTTTCACCATTTCCATATTAAAATAGAGAAAGGACGCGCGCCAAGATAGAGACCGTGTTTAGAAACGGGAGCAAATAGCTTATGGATGACGGTAAAATTATAAGTGAGTGAATAGAATAGAATAATAATTGAGTGAGAAAGTGCGGGTGTGGCCGAATTGGTATGTGACCGACTATCTGAAATGAATGTAAAGCATAATTAAATGAGAAATTAGCGAAGCGAGCGTGTGTGGAAACAAGTGGGAGTTTGAATGACGAAGTGGGAGTAAATAACTGAGTATAAAAATGACGACCCAGTGGAGAGCGCTGGTGAATATGCACAAATTGTATTGCATAACGACGGGAAGGATATGCTTTCGGCTTTCAGACAGTGTCTATAGCAGGAAAGCACGTGCGTTATGAGCATCAGTAATTAGTTTAAGAAATTCAAGTGTTTTATTCGCTTGTTGTTTGTCTTACTTATTAATATGAATTGAAATCAGTATTCTTGTTTGAAGACATACTTGTAAACACGTTGGAAATAGGTAGTTTGGATAAAGTGGTTTTGGAAGTGCTTGCTATGTATAGGATTAGTAGATAATCCAGTAAAATTATTGGAACACCGGGTTGGGTGGCGCTAACTTGTAACGGATAGCTTCTGTCCGGGTAGTAAGGTACTGAGGGTTGTGGTATGCGTTATGATGTCACTATCCCCAGAATGTGGAAGGCGCGTCCATCTCAAACCAGGAGTCGACATTGAGGCATTATCGTAAGAAAATGCATCGAGGTCACTAAGGAAAGGTAAACCGCTCCAGGCTGGATAACAGAGCAGGGAAAAGCCTTCGCTCTTGGTAGTGGGAGGATCTCGTGCTAGAATTCTGACGTGCATCTACTTCGCTACAAACCGCAATTCGAATACCTTGCAAAACCTTTTTTAAAACATTAACAAACCTTGCATCCCATTACATTTCTACACCAGCTTTACACATACATTTCAACTTTATTCTACAACAATCCTCGTACTATATCTACTCTAACCTCACTTTTAATTTTCTTAACTTCTTCAAACGAGACCTCAAAAACAAACAGCATGTACGTAACAAGAAGCGTGCTGTTTGCGCTGAGCCTAATCACGGGAGAAAGCTAATGTTGTTGGAACAGAGCTTGGTCAAACATCAATATGTTGACTAGGAAGGAGGGTGAAAAAGGATTCAAGAACATGTCATGCCCAGGGAGAGAAGGATAACTAATTAGAAATGAGAGACGTTGGTTACACGCAGGTTGAAACATGCAGATAACACTCATAAAAGCGCGTTTGGATGAACCAGCAAGAGTTATGGCGCTATATCTATACCATCTAAAGCTTTAGGATTGATCGGTGCGAGGCAATAATGACGGCTGTAGATGTTCAAAACGTTCTGTCTTATTTAACTAATGAAAGCTTAAGCCCATTCAAGATGTGTCTAAGAAGAAACCACGGTTGGATCACATGCTCGTGTTTGGAGAACCATGTTACGCACACGTCCCAAGAGAGTGGCGCAAGAAGCTGGAGAACACAGGAATGAAGTGTTTCTCTCACGGCTGTGGAAAAAGCACAGGGCATATCGATTTCTAAATACGAGCGACATATCAATCGTCATCTCAAGAAGTGTGACGTTTTCGGGGCATCTGGGACTCAAGACGCCAAGGAAACAGGTCGAGAAGATTTTTGACATTAATGTCGACAAAGACATGATGACTACAAGTTCTGACCGCGTTCCTCGAGCCGATCACGTGCATCAGTTGCGAGTCGGCCAGGTTTAGCACGTTCGCTGCGTGCGCTTTCTGTTCCTTCGGGGAAATCACCGCTGCTTCGCCGATGACTGCACTCTATAGTCCCTTGAACATCAGGAACATCTTCATCTTGAAACTACACAACCCGTAGTTGGAGCCATCGAACAGCTAGACCTTTAAACTGAAGTCGCTGCTTGGGCTACTAACCTTTTAATAATCTTAGGTTGTCGTGAGCATTTTGCAAGGATTATAAACCAAAAAGTGAAATACATATTGTTGGAAATATATAGCGCTGACGCTATTTGAGATATGGAGCATATGGAAAGCTGTATTGATATAAAACCACACATTGATTACAGAGTTGCAGTACTGATTATGTATTAAGCCCGTAATGACGTCACATTGGATCAAGAAGGATAGGCTTAGCGGTGGCGTAGAGTAGAAAAGTAAGGACCTAGATATATTTGCTTTTCATTTTACTCTCTTCTAATTCAATTGATTATGAGTCCAGTGTCTTCCAAACGCACGATATACTCCGCGAAGATATTACTTCGTGTGGGAATTCACTTCTTAGGTGAATCTGGCAAAAAAGGATCTGTCACACCACGTCGGTGAGTTAAAAGCCCCAGGAGAAATAGACGAATTAGCGCCAACTTGATAGGTTGATGACATGAAGGCCTTTGCAATTGTGGCGCCAATGATACGAGCAAGCTTTCAGTCGATGGTACGTAATGACTCGTCAACGGCGGAGGCATGGGCAATCATACGAAATTTTTTCTTCGACAAAGCGTTCACAATCGGGTTCAACTGCGGCGTCAGTTCAACGACTTTAATCTACCAAAGGGTGGTAATATATTGAAACACTTGCTAAAGCTTGACGCGCTTTGTATGCAAGCAAGTACGGAACAAGACATTTCAATGGATGAACAGCTGGTAATCCTGCTTGGAAGTATTTCAAAAGAATATGACTAGATTCGCCATTGTCAAGATTTCCGAGAACATGAACGGAATTACCTTATTTTAAGCTAAGGATGATTCATCGCGAATATGAATGCGTGAAAAGAAAAGAGAGCAATGAAGTTGCTCCACGGTCAGATTGTGCATCAAGAACGCAAGGAACACGGACATGAGAGAGAAATAGAAAATTTACAGTAAGATATTTCTTATGCAACAAGGTCGGTCACAAGTAGAACGAATGTTGGAATGACATTGAGCCCACAAAGAAAAAACAGAACAACGAGCAAGCATTTACGACGTTGAACCAAGATTCTAACGGATGGCTGTTGGATAGTGGGTTGGATTGTTGTCT